>PVHP010013223.1:23543-41372 GCA_004024765.1 Zapus hudsonius | reverse complement strand
GTAATGACCCCAACACTCCACAGCTTGGAAGGAACCCTACCCCTTGCCCACTATGCTCTCCTGTGGCCCTTACCCAAGAAGGCATAAGGCAGGGTATCCTTATCTTTGCTTGACAGATGAGAAAGCTGAGGCCCAGCAGGAAGTACAGCTGTGCCCCACTTTACTCAGCAAGTCAACAGCTAAGAAAAGCCTTAACCTAGGCTCAATCTTGTAGGCTTTTGTTTTGTTTTGAAGTGGGATCTCTAGTCCAGGCTGACCTGGAATTCACTATGTAGTCTTTGGTGGCCTTGAACTCACACTGATCCTGGGATTTAAGGCTAATGTGCCACTATGCCCAGCTCTCAATCTTATGGGATTTTTTTTTGTTTTGTTTTGTTTCTTTTTTTTTTTTTTTTTGGTTTTTCAAGGTAGGGTTTCACTCTAGCCCAGGCTGACCTGGAATTCACTTTATAGTTTCAGGGTGGCCTTGAACTCACGGCAATCCTCCTACCTCTGCCTCCCAAGTGCTGGGATTAAAGGCATGTGCCACCACGCCCGGCTTTGCTTTGTTTCTTTTTTAACCAGGGCATTATCCATGCTAGGCAAATGCTCTATATTATTGCTTAGCTACACACCCCCTCGACCACTACTGTAGTTCAAGCTCATCCATGACCCCTGAAGTCTTCCCATCCCAGAACCAGGTTCCTAGACTTAAACCCAATGTCATTTTGTCCACCCATAATAGCTGAATCCTGAGCATCTGAAAATGCGCCTATCCTCTGAATGTTTGGAGAAATTGGGACTCCACTACACCACACCAGGCCTAGAGGGAAGAGGGTGTGAGGGGGAAACTTTGCAGAACATTGTCCATGAGCCCCTAGCTTCAGGTACCTCCAGCCTCATCTCCCTAAGTCTCAGGCTCCACGCTGGGAACTGGGCATCCACTGGCTAGTGCAGCTCTAGGCTGTGATTTCTGCTGAAAAACAAAAAGCTCCCTAGTGTGGGCCTAAGTGCTAATTACCAGTAATGACATAATAACCATTGTGGGGCCCAACAGTCAAACAGCCCCAACTAGAAATTCTGCATAGCTCAGGCTCCAAAACAAAAGATTCTGGGCACTCCAACTAAAACTGATGCCCTGGCAGAAAACATCAGAGTTGACCCAGCTAAAGTATTATTGGGCCATGAGAGGGTGATGAGCATTCACTTTCCCCTTACAATTCATCAGCATGCTCGAGTGGTTCTTTACTGAGACTCTGCTATGCACTCACCATAGTGCTCAGCCCAGTGAGGGAAGGACGCGTCATTGATTCATCACTTTACTGTACAAATACTTATCAAGCAGCTACTATGTGCCATATACACTGTCTAGGTACAAGCGATGTAACACTGAATGAGACGAAATCACCACCATCTCCAAGCTTACACTGCAATGAGGGGAAAGGGACTCTCTAGCTTAGGACTAGGACAGGGGGTAACATTTTTTTGCTGACTGTTTGCAATTACTGAACAAGGAATGAGAGATTTCAGTGCTCTCACACTGATACAGCTAGAGTGGGCAGGTCTCACTTCAACTTTTTGCTTCTCCTGTCAATGCCATTTCTGGAAATCCTCAATATGAACTGGATGAAGAAGTGAATAAATGCCATTCAGGGGAATGTGCCTTGAGCTTCTCGATGAACTCTTTTCTGATGGACCCTTCCTCTTAGCCTCTCCTCTACTAACCCTTCATGAATTATATAATGCCACCCTGAAGCAATCCTAGGAGAAGATGCTAATAGCTTTCCCATTTGATAGGTGCCAACACTGAGAGGAACAGTGAGGTGGGGCAATGGCTGGAGTCCGCATGCTGGTGAGTGGTAAGGCTGGGATTTAGACTGAGGCCTTCATCGCATCTCCCAGACCCTATGCAGTGGTGTCCAACCAGAGGCTGCAGAAGGGGAACCATCTTGGGTAAGGCTAGTGTATACCAGCCAAATGAGAGAGGAAGACGATGCTGAGCCTCTAGCTTTAAAACCAGTCTTTCGGGTTTTGTTTGTTCAGTAAGAAACTATCAGCTGGGCGTGGTGGCACACCCTGTAATCACAGCCACCAGGAGGTTAAGGCAAGAAGACTGCTGTATGTTCAAGGCTAGCCTGGGCTACAAAGTGAGTGCCAGGCCAGCCTGGGCTACATAGTGAGCGCCAGGCCAGCCAGGAATATATAACAAGACCATGTTTAAAAAATAAATAAATAAATAAAGCCGGGCGTGGTGGCGCACGCCTTTAATCCCAGCACTCGAGAGGCAGAGGTAGGAGGATCGCTGTGAGTTCAAGGCCACCATGAGAGTACATAGTGAATTCCAGGTCAGCCTGGGCTAGAGTGAAACCCTACCTCGAAAAACCAAAATAAATAAATAAATAAAAATAAGAGGAGCAAAGGAAGAGGATGGGAAGGAGAAGGAGAAAAGGAGCCACTGTCACCATATCAAATTCCAAGTCCACTGGGTGTGGTGGCACATGCCTTTGATCCCAGCACTCAGGAAGGAGGGTGATTTCCAGACTACATATTGAATTCCAAATCAGCCTGGGCTAGAACAAGAACCTCCCTCAAAAAAAAAAAAAAAAAAAAAAAAAAGAATCCACGTCCCTAGACTGGGAAGGGATATTAGTAGAAGTTTCTTAAGAGACAGCATTTTGCTAGACATGGCGGTTCACCTCCATAATCCTAGCAACTCTGAGGCTAATACAGAAAGATTATCATGAATTCAAGGCCAGCCTAAGCTACAAAAACCTGTTACAGAGGCAGTGTCAGCAGCTTCCCATCTTAGAAGTCACTTTTCAGTGCTTTATCTTTCTTATTGCTAATCCTCACAGGAAAATCAGCCCCATTCCCCAGCAGAGGAAACTGAGGCTCAGAGAGGTAAATTCAAAGCCAGGGTCCCCACACATACCCATTCCAGTGACAGTAGAATTCAGAGACCCAGATTCCCACTGAGTGGCCTTGCACCACAGGCCACAATGCTAACTGGAGGCTCCCACTACTGCACAGAACCAGACATGGTGGCCCGCTCTACCCTGGAAGCTGAAGGATCCAGCCCTACACTGGCCACAGCCTCCAGAGCTACTGAGCATCACATTTGCTCTTCTCCCAGCACTAGAAAAAAGTGGCTGAATTATCAACTTCCGGGGTGGAGGGGGAGGGGCTTGTGGAATCAAGCTACAAATTTCCCAAATGTTTGTTCCTGTTTTCTGAGGACGGCTGGCATTGGCCTCCAGCCAGAGAGGGTCCTCTAGGGTAGGGCACAGAGGGTGATCAGATCTCAGGACTAACAGTACTCAGGCCCAAGGCCAAGGGGGGGAAGGGGCAAGAGAGGAGCCAGTTGGGCAGAGGGCCAGGACCCCTCTGGAGACTTAGCTTGTTTCTTAATCTTTTCCTTCCTTTGTGGCCAGAGCTGGCTGCCAGGAGAGGCAGGGGAAGCAGTGGGTGGGGACAAGGAGGTGGAGGAATCCAGAGATGATCTCATGGGAGCTCCTGTTTGTGGGTACACATACATGTAAACAAGACCAGGCACTATGCAGGAATCATCTCACACTGAAGCAGCACCCCTCCCCCTGAGGGAGACCTGTTGTCCCCATTTCCCTGAGGTGGAAACTCAAATAAGTGCCTGAAGACAGCTTGGGGATGGTCCGAGCTGGCAGGGGAATCCAAGCTGTTGACTTTCGTGGGGGAGCCACTAAGTCTGCCTGAGGTGGAGATGGAAAGGGGGAAAGGTAGAGAAATGGGGTAGGAGCAGGGTGAGAAAGACTCTGGTAGTCTCAGAGAATAGAACAGGCAGCTTTGGGGGTTCAATAAGGAGAGGGGAGCCAGTGGCCATCTCCAAAGCCCCCCCCCACTCTCCTGGCCAGCCTCATCTCCCCATCATTGCCTCACCCATCTGCTCCAGCCATACTGGATGGTTATCCACACTGAACATACTATCTAGGATACTATCAAGCCTTTACACATGCTGTTCCCTGCATCTAAAAGGCTGTCCCCACCAAAGCCCAACTAGACAGTTCTGCTCTCTTTTCCCCTGCTGCCCTGGACTCACTGTATATATGACAGATAGGAAGGAACTTGTGGGAGTCATTTCAGTGACCCCAGAATCTAGTCCAAGTCCATGCTCAATAAAGATTTGCAGTCTTTGGTTGCCTCTTATCACTGAATCTTTGAGGCAAGCAAAACAAGATTTTTGTATCCTCACATTCAAGATAAGGAAGGGGCTGGGGAGACGGCTCAGTGGATAAAGCACTTGCCATGCAAGCAAGTATAAGAACCTGAGTTCAGATCCCCATAACTCATATGAAGCTGAATAGAGTAGTGCAAGCATCTGTTATTCTATTATTCCTATAGTATGATGGGAGTGGGAACAGGAAAATCCCTGGAAACTCACAGGCTACGCCACAGCTAACAAGAGACCCTGCCTCAAACAAACTTGAAGACACACACACACACACACACACACACACACACACACACACACATTCAAAAAGAAGACAAGGGGGCTAGGGAGATGGCTCAGCATGTAAAAGTGCTTGCCCACACAAGCATGAGAGAAGGAGGGGGCCTGATTTGTCTTGAGTTTGATCCCCAGCACCCACGTAAACACCTGGACACACACAGATACTATAACCCCTGTCTTGTAATAAGCCCACTCCTGCATGTAACCTCAGTCCTGACCAAAAACAGCTCCAGGTTCAGTGACTCATCAAGGAAACACACAGATGGGCAAGCAAGGAAGACACACAATATTCACCTCTGGTCTCCACACATATGTACACAGTATGTCACACACACACACACACACAAGCAAGACAAAGGAAAAGGACATAAATCAAAAATCACATGACATTCAGTGATACTAGCAGTCCTGGAATACAGGGCTTCTCTGTACCACACAGCACCTGCCAGCCCCCCACCCTGAGGAGTTCTCATCCCTGAAAGACCCACCAGGTTCACAAGAGATAGGAGTGGAGGTACCAGTGGTCAGAGACCAAGCCTCAATGTATAGCAAAAACATAGAAGCTACAGGGAGAAGGTGACCAGGCTGAAATGGTTTACCTCCCCCAATCTGGCTCTGGCTCCTCCACCCAGGTGCATCCCTCAGCTAGAATCCTTACTGGGCTCAATCACCCCCAGTTCCCACAGCCTCTCTCCCAATTCTGTTCTTTCTTGTCTATCCATCACAGTTCATCATCATGTCCACCTAGTTCCACCTCCTACTCAGAATCTTGCATCCACCACTGCTCCACACCACGGTCCCAGGCCTGAAGTCTCAGCATTCCTCCCCTGGACAGCAGGCTCTGCTCTGCCCTCCTTGTTAACATCCAAGGGTTCAGCACCATCCTTGGGTCTCCTGAGCCTCTCTCTCCAGGAGCATTTCCCCAGGTGTTGGCCCTGGCTCTGCACACTGGTACACATAGTTCCTCCCATGAAGAATGGCCTTTCTCCTGGTCTCTCTGCCACCCTTCAGCATACCAAAGGTGACATTGGTGATTTCTTGGCCTTCCCAATTAGATTCAGCAACCAGAGGTCAGGGGGACAGAACCTACACAGATTCAGCTCTGGCTCCATGCCAGTGCAGGGCCTGGCATAGAGAGGGCACTCCAATGCAGATGGCTAGGAAAGGGAGGCACATTCTTACTTCCACAAAGCCACCTTCCTCCTTTTACCCTAAGGTGCCTTTTGGACCTGTCAGACTAGATTGTAATTCACCTGTCCCCAGCAGTACCCTCCCAGATCTGCCTTGTCCCAAGAGGGACATCTTTACAAACCCAAAATGATGCCTATAATTATAACAACAGTCATTACTGCCATTTATTGGGTGCTCACCATGTGCCTCATTATTTTATCCTCACAAGAACTCAAGGAGGGAGAGAGGTTTTTTATTATTCTCATTTTACAGATAAGGAAACTGAAGCTCCAAGAAGCTAACTATCTTGCCTAAGGTTACACAACTAGTAAACAGTCAAGGCTGGGTTCAAAGCCAGGTCTGTTGTCTGTCTGACCTTCAGTCACTCTGCTGCCCAGCCTCTTCCTGCTCTCTTCTCTCTCTTCTTTAGAATTCTTAGAACACTAGGGGCCTGGATGGGAAAGGTAAGGGTGTGTGTGTGTGTGTGTGTGTGTGTGTGTGTGTGTGTGTAAATTTACTCATTCAGCAAATGCCCCAGTAGCTCCCACACCCACTTCCTTGCAGGAGATAGAGTTTTATACTAAGAATTTAGGTCTTAGAGTCAGCAGACTTGGTCCTGAAGCCCTAGCTCTCATGCTAAGTAACTGGATAATTCTGGGTAACTCCACTTATCCCATTCCAGGTCCTTCATCTATAAAGTGGGTATAATAATGGCTAACTCAGAGAGAGAAAGACTTGAGATAATGTATCTGAAACAGCAGACAGCCATCAGCCCAGTGTACAGGAAACATGATAAATGGAAACTATACATACAATGACTGGAGCTTCTCAGGAACCCTAGGACAAGGGGGACATACCTCCTCAGGGCCCTTCCAGTAGCTGAAAAGTCATGTGGCCAATAATGTCAAATTGCAGTATTCTAGTTAAACAATTCTCCAAGGGAAGTGCTTTTTATAAACCCTCTTTCACAGCTGGGGCGACCAAAGCAGAGATGGGTGTCTGAATCAAGTCACTCAGTAAGAATGGCCCAGCTGGAACCTCCACTCAGTCACGTTCACATCAAGCGGAGCCCAGCCCATAGTTCCAGCCTACTGGGAATTCAGGAGCTCCTCCCCTGTGGATTCTAGTCACAGCTGAGTGGAAGGTTGAAACTGGGAACAAAGAGCCAAAAGCTCAATGAGCATTTTCCTTAATTCCTTCCAGAACAAGCCCAGGACTGGAAGAAGCCAACAATTATTGAGCTATGCTAGGCTCCTTCCCCCACGCACAGGAAGAGTGTGATATGTATGTCACAGATAAGATCTCCAAGACTCAGAGAAATTCACCACTTGCCCAAGTTCACACTAGAAAAATGGCAGTCCCTCCTCACATCCTCCTTGTTGCCCCTGTCACCATCAGATGAAGGCAAAAGGCTCTACCTCTCCTTCCCAGGAGGTCCAGTGACCTAGATCCCTCACTCAGTTCAGAGGACCTCTACAGAGATCATATTCACAGCCACCACAAAATTCATAATCTCTGAGCAAATGGGGTCTTATGTTTCCTGAGTAACTGTGATAGTGAGCACTTTGTGTCCACTGACAACTTACTCCATCACAGAGCCCATGGCTGGGTGCCTAGTAGATCCTTAATACATGCCAATTCATTAAGAAATATTTGCTGAGCAGCTACATGTCACTCAGTCTGTTCACAGTCCTATAAAAAAAATAAACAGAAATCCCTGCCCTCTTGGGCCTGAGTAAAGGAATAATTATACATATATCCAGAAGGTATTAATATTCTCATTTTACGATGTGAAATTTCAATACAAAGAGCCATCCATCTGTAAGTGACAGAATAAGGATCCAAAGACCTTGGAGCAAGCTGCAGAGATGGCTCAATCGTTAAGGCACTTGCTGCTAAAGCCTAACGACCTGGGTTTGATTTCCCAGGATCCATGTAAAGCTAGGTGCACAAAGTGGCGCATGCATCTGGAGTTTGTTTGAAGTGTTCCTGGTCCCTCTGCCACCTACTCACCCTTCAAAGCACCAAAGGTGACATTGGTGGTTTCTTGGGCTTCCCAATAAGATTCAGCAACCAGAGGTGAGGGGGACAGAACCTACAGATTCAGCTCTGGACCCATGCCAGTGCAGGGCCTGGCACAGAGAGGGCATCCCAATACAGATGGAGTTACAGGTCCTGGTATGCCCATTCTCTCTCTCTCTTTCTCTCTCTCTCTCTGCTTGAAGATAAGTAAATAAAATATGTAAAGGCCTTCAGATCATGTCACCCCAAAATCACTACCCATTCTATGAAGTGTCAGGAACGAAGTTGGCTCAGTTATAATCCTAATTTCATAGAGTACCTTCTCTCTGTACTTTTGCCCCGACCCTGGGGCCTCTCCTTACACCTCCAAGTGGCCTCAGTGCCACAGGACATGCATCAATAAGACAAAGCAGTACTCACCCAGAAGCAGCCATTGTGGTCACAGGAGACAGTCAGGGAGAAGTCATGGAACCATCACCGCAGCGACACATGGAAGCAAAGGACAGAAGTGAGACACCCAGCACAACCAACAAGTGAACTCTCTGGCGCGCTCTTCAGTTGGAGCTAGAGCTGGAGCCAGGAGGGAGCCCCAGCTGCTGGCCAGACATTGCTGAGTCAGCAATCATCTGGTAATCCACCCTGGATTCATCAGGCTTCCCAAAGCCCAGCCCCCTGCAGGCAGCAGTGTCCCCATGGATAATCACTTGCTGAGCACCTAACATGTGCCAAGTGCTGGGAATAGTCTGAACACAGATAGGGTCCCTGCCCTTAGGAGCCTACAATGCAGTGCAGCAGCAGTCATGTGAATAATGAATGACAACTATGATGAGTACATCAGGGAGGAAACATAAGCACCTGGGTTCAACTCCTGTCTCCATCATTTATGGCTCTACCATTTGTGCCATTGGGGCTATTTTGTAACTTCTCCAGGCCTCGTTTACTTACGTGGGCATGGTATTCATTTCCCCCCTCACCAGGATGGTGTGAGAATTATATGAGCTCATATATGTAAACCATTGGGAACAATGCTTATGCAGTAAGCTGTTCATAACTTGTAGCTACTGTAATTACAGGAGACTGTGGGCAGGGGGTTTGGAGGGACCTAGCGTGGGTGAGGTGAGAATGCTGTTGTTGGGACCAATGAGAGGGTGAAAGGTGAAGCCTGGGCACAGTAATTCCTCGGTCAATGCCATGTTGATCTCAGTGTGTTTTCCATGAAGCATCTCAACAGAGGGGTTGTCGGAAGTGTAACCTCCCCGCAAAAACACCAGAACTATTATTCAGCTTTGGACTGAACAATAACCAGAAACCCCATTCCCTGATTCTAAAATGTTTTGTTTTTGACCTTCACAATAACCCAGGATACAGACACAGGCGAAATTGTTCCTGGGCCCATTTTATAGACAAGGACAATGGGGTGAAGGGACTCCTGTCTGCGTGTCCTTGGGGGCAT
The DNA here is from genome assembly GCA_004024765.1 of Zapus hudsonius. NCBI lineage: Eukaryota > Metazoa > Chordata > Mammalia > Rodentia > Dipodidae > Zapus > Zapus hudsonius. Next base: position 32,265 of record PVHP010013223.1, on the reverse strand, counting down.
CATTTCACATCTCCAAACCTGGTGAAGTGGTCAAGCCAGGAATCTGACTGGCACCTACCTGGGTTTTGATCTCCGGTTTTTCCTTCATGCTTTCCCCTTGGTCTCTGCAGTACTACTAACTGCATAGCTCAGACAAGCTTTGAACCCCTTCGTCTGAATTTGTCATCACCAAAGAGGCAGGCTAGGATCTAAGCTGTTCCTAACACTAACCTCTTCCTCCATAGGATTAGTCACTGCTACTGTGACCCCTGCTCTGCACCTCTGTCCTGGGGCTGACCTCAGCCACTAACCCAAGGGGTACAGTCACTTAAATTCACATTTTACAGATGGGAAAACTGAGGTCCAAAGTGGGCCCCATAACTCAAGATTACCTTTCAGTACCCAGATCTTGTACCTGGACAGTAGTTGGGAAGGTCTGACCTTCTGGATAAACCTCTGGTGGTGGATAACATGCAGGTATCCTCTGCTCCCCTAACCTGTCCCCATCTCCCCAACCTGAACACCCCAGAGCTCAGAGCTTGCTCCAGCAGGGGTTAGGGCTTAGCAAGATAAGCACCTCAGTACCTGTGAAAAGGAGGATCCCTGTCATAGATAGGACTAGGCTTTGGAGTTCAGCCTAAACTCAAATCCTGTCAGCCACTCCCTGGCTGTGTAACTTTTGTCAATTCAGTTCACTCCCATGAACTCCTGCAAAACTGGAAGGATACTTCTTCCTTCATGAGGTTGCTAAGGATTAAATGAGTTGATGCTACATACTACAGGCTTAGAATAGTAAATGCTTAGGAAGCAATGGCCCTGATTAGGATTAGAGAGCAAGGCCAAACAGGATGTGTGGCTCACCACACACAACTTTGCTCTCCCCATCCTATCCCCTCATGGAGTAGACTAAGTTCCAAACCAGGTCCCAAGGCAATAGTAATGGGAATTTAGAGACTCTCCCCTCCCACTTTACAGACAGAGGAACTGGAACCCAAGAAAAGTACCTAACCCATAGACTATGAAGGGACAGAACTCTGCCCCCCTGTGGTAAACATCGGATTCTTAACTGGAGAAATTCTGAACATCACCCTCCCCCACCCCTGACAACAAACACACACACACACATACACTTCTAGGGAACTGACCCACCTGCAAACCCAACAGATCTTGGGCACTGTAACTTTGGTAGTGAGCCCTTCCTGAGTATCCTTTTCAGCTCTGTGGCTGGTAAAGCCAGATATGGTACACGGTGGGTGCTTTGAGAGGCTTAGGGAAAAACAAAATAAAGTTTTCTGATCTCACACTCAGAGTCCTCTCAAGGATTCTCCTTGTGTCTCCCCTCCTACACCCACCCTAACCTCTACTTCACCCTGCAGCCCAGGTCCTATCAACTGGGCCTGGCTCCAGCCCACAGAGCTCTGGGCCTCCACAGCGTCAGCATCTTCCCAGCCAGGCTGGGATGTTCCTGTCCAAGCCGGCCAGCCAGGCTCCTGGCCAGGGTCCACTCTGCTGAGAGGGTGCTGGCCCTGCCCTTCCAGGACCCCTATCCCCACTGTCATAGGGGTGGAACAGCCCAGGAGCCTCTATTGGAACCTGAGGCCTACCAAGGGAAACCAGCCTGGTTTAGGCAGTGTAGAGATGAATACATCAGGAGACATCAGGTGTAGGGCCTCCTGGTCTTATAGAGTGCCACCCACACATCCAGCCACACCACCCACATGTTGGTGGAACTGGCAGGCACTGCCTGATTATCCTGTATGCACAGAGAAAACTCGGGGCTTCCCCATTCCCTTCCCATCTTTTAAACATCCCTACCTGACCTGCTCACACTCCTGCTATCAGTCTGGCCCCTACTTATTTAGTGCTTCCTTTGATTCTGCTAATGCCTGGAAGGCCCAGATTACTGACTAGGGAAGCTCTAGGAGGTGAAGTGATTCATACAAGGTCACCCAGCTAGGATGTGGTAGGGCCAGGATTCAAACTCAGTTCTACTGCATGCAAAACCTACAGAGCACCAATGTTCTCCCTCTCTAGTCCCTGGTTTCTGCTTCCCTTCTCCTATCTCACACCAACTTCTGCCGTCTCCCTTCCCCCACTCCTAGTCAGAGTTAATAATTCCCATCTCACAGCTGCTCCAACACTTTTATTTTGTCTGCACCCAATAAGAGCAGACACCACCAGCTGCTGCAGAAGTTATTTCTGAGGTGTCTGTCTCTCTGGCTCTCAGGAGGGCCTGGATAGCAGAAAGTGACCCGATGTCTATCTCTTCTCTATTTCCACCTCCTCCATCACCATGCAAGTCTCCTGGTCCTTCCCCTATAGACCCCTCCTACCCCAGCCAACGTCCACCCTCCGGGCCTGTAATTGGGGTGGAAAACAGGATCTTGCTGTAGGGGGAAGGAGTACCTTGTCCCTCCCTTCTCTCCCTCTGAGCTGAGGTCCTGACCCGGTGGCCACTCAGGCAATTCTCCCAAGGACTCCCAGCTGCCCTAAACCCCATCCCCAACCAAGCATCTTCCTTCGGGAGAAGTTTCCAAAGGCAGAGGAGGGGCTACCCTAGTGCAGAAATTTGAGGGGTCACTTGCAGACAACCCTTCCCAGGGTAAATTAAGGGCCCCCGGAATAGCCAACTCTCCTGGGAAATCCTCCCCTAACCCTTCTGGGCAAACTCGGATTGAGGTCTGTCTGGACAAGTCCCCGCCTCCAATTTGCAGAGCAGGAGGGGTCCGGGTCCTACCCCAAAGAGGTGGGGCCTGCAGGAAAGTGCCGGTTGAGGGTGAGACAACTCTTGGGGGCAAGAGGGAGAGACGGCTACACGGAGACTCGAGATGAGAATCGGAAGATCTAGGGTCTAGAGCGAGCCTGTCCCCGACCACATGCGGGAGAGCTGAAGCAGAGGAAGTCCCCAAGGCTTCCACCCATGGGGCCGGGCGGCGACGCGAGGGCCACCCTGGCGGACAGAGCGGGCGCCCCAGCTCGCGGGTCCCCGAGTCCAGAAACTCAGAGTCAATTACGTAAGGGCCGGCGCGGGGCTCGGGGCGCGGGGCGCGGGCGCGGGCCCCAGCCTCTCCCGCGGCGCCGGGCCGGGGTGCGCAGGGCGGGGTCGGCGGGGCGGCCAGGGGCTGCGGCACTGCGCGGGGACTCGCCTGCGGACACCCGAGTCTAGGTCCGGGCCCGAGCTCCTGGACGCCCGAGCCACACCGAACTTTGAGACGCTCAAGACCCCCTGTGGACCTCAAGTTCGACCTTGCCACCCAGAACCTCCGGAGCCCGGTCCACAGACCCTCCCGGGACGGCCAGGGCCTTAGGAGAGGGCTCGTCAGTCCTGCACCTTGACCTTCCCTCCCAGGGGCCCGGGGTCACCCCCTCCCCGCCCCCAGGCGGTCCAGGCTCACCTGAGCTGCACGGGGCAGGGACCGGGCCGAGCCGGGCCGGGCCGCGTCCTCGCTCTCGGCCGCCCTCTCCCTTTAAGAGGTTCCTGCCACTTTGCCCGGCCGGGGGCCTCCACCTGCACTGACAGGGCAACTCTGACGCAGGCCCCGCCCTCGTCCCGGGAGGCCCTCTGATTGGTGCAGACAACTGCCGATCTACGGGGCGGCGGGCGGGACCCGGCCTAGGAGCTCCAGTGTCGCAACCGGGAAGGGGCGGGGGCTGCAGGTGAGGCCGCTCGGGGACGCCTAGCCCCCTGCAGAGCCCGAGACTCCTTCAGAGGGGTCCAGGGAAGTGAGGGACAAAAGTTCCTGGATTGGCTGGGGTGGCCGATGACGTCATATGGCAAAAGTATCAAGCAATTTGCCACGTGGTGCTGTCCCAGTGGGTACTAGGTTGGAATAGGGTTGGTCAAAGGGGTTTTAGGGAAGTGACCTTGACGAGAGTCACCTGGATCACCTGTCACGTCACTACACCTTGTGTGATCTTGAGCAAGTCACGTCTCAGATTCTGAGTTTCCTCCACGATCAATCTTTCCATGTTTTCTTGAAAAAGCCAATCACAGGCCTGGCACCCAGGAAGACATTCAGTAAATGTGGGTTCGAGCTCCTCTTGTACCCATCTCTCCACTCTTCTAGATGCTTCTCCTGATGGCCCATCCAGTCAGACCTGGACATTCGACTCACTCCCTTCCATCTCATTTCAGACCTGCCCTTGCTCACATAGTACCAAGGTCAGGAAGCTTACCATCTCTCCATGTGGACTTTCATCCTAAACCGCCCCCAGACTTCAAAAGCTCTTCATGCGATTAAGGCCGAATCTGCCTTAGGATTCCCCCTACAGAAAACAAAAACAATCCCTGTTCCGTGGAGGAATTACAGAATCATAAAATCATAGAATGATCAGCACCAGAGAGCCCTTGAAAAAAAATGGGGAAACTGAGGACTGCTGAGAGCAAACAACTTCCTATGAATTAAGTGATCTTCCTAGTAGATGGGCTCTGAAATTTGCCCTTGTCCATTCCCAATAATGTCACCGCATCACTTTGAGAAAGCTACTAACTCTCCAAGCCAATTTCTTCCTCTGGAACATTAATTAACACCTTAAATTAAAAACCTTTTCCTCAAGGGTCATGTGCTAGTCCCAGGGTTAGCATTTATTATGATTATTTAATGTTATTGTTGTTTCAGTGCCTAAATGAGTTTTAAAAACCACAAATTCATTTTTTTTTTTGTCTCCCAAACTCACTGAGGCCTTCTGAGTCCTGTCCTATTTTAGACTTCAGAGCCTTGGTCACTACCTACAAGGACCCATAAATAAGCAGAGGAGAGCTGAACTGAACCTGTAGGTCTGGGACATGTTTTGTCATGGAGGAAAGTGACCAGAGAAGCCTTAAATCCTTTAACAAGAAATCTACGTTCATGAGACCCCTTTAGTCCTGGTTGTGTAAACTCCACATGGAAACCTGCTGTGAGTGACACATACAGGCTGCCAAGCAGATTGAAGCCTCTCTCTTGCCTTCATGCATACCTATTGACCAGGGCAGAGATTAAGAGCTAAGGACTTGGAAGAGCCCGAGACACAAGTTAGTGTTCTGTGTTTACCTAAGCGTGATGCCCTTGGCCAAACCTCTTCTCCATAGAATTAAAAGTAGTACCAACCTTATGTAGAATTGTCATGATGATTAAACAAGAGTATAATATGAAAATACATATGCAAATGCTCAATAATGGATCTAGCATTTTTTAAAATTGTTTCCACAAGTATTCAGGCACCCTGGACAGCAGGCTGTGAACTATTGAATTTGGCCCCTGCTAACAAGGTCTCCTCAGCCTACCACCTGCCATCCCTGACTTAAAGAGCTAGACAGAGAAAAGCCTTGGGGTGGACAGGGTTATTCTAAAGAGCAGCTCTGGGCCCCGCCCCTCCCTGTGGGGCACGTGGCTGCAGCTCTGTTAGGCTGAGCTGCCTGTAGGTGACTCAGCAGTGCCTATGTCTGCCCCAGCCTGATAAGAGTGTGTATGTGTATGTGTGTATGTGTGTGTGTGTTGAAGTGTTTCTGAGTTTGTGCCTGAGTAGTACATCTGAGAATGTATTTGTAGTCTTCTGTGTGTCTCCTGTCTGTGAATTTTTTGGGGGGAGGGGTGCATGATGCCTGTGTGAGCATGCCCTTGTGTGTGAGTTTGTGTAGATGGGGTAATGTGTTTTCTATGTGTCCTATAAACAGGTGCCCTCTTCCAGGCTGCCCCTGGAGCCTCTCTCTGGCCAGACACCTGGGTGTGTTTCCTATTGAGAAACTGTGCACACTTTGTTATCAATCACTTTGTGGGGGTGGAGAGTATTATCACTGCCTGGACTCCAGGCCTCTGCCCACTGCCTCTGCCAGGGAATTCTTAGCCTTCACCTCCTTTGCTAGGCCCTGTGAGAGGTGACCTCCTGAAGAGCTAGCTCACATTTAGTCATCACTATTATTTCCTGTGCATCTGCTCGCTCACTTTATCTCATTGAATTCTTCTAACCAAAAACGTTGGAGGTTCCAGAGAACTGAAGTGATAAAACAAAGTCACATGACTCTGAAGTAATAGTGAGAAGGTGGCAGGCAGGGGGCAGCTTTCTACCCCCCCCCCCTTCCCCAAGGCTGAGCACCCAGGCTGCTGGGGCCTGCTGGTACCTGATAAGCTTGGGTAACAGGGGAAGGAACCTGTTTGTGTATGCTGTCCTCCATTTCTGAGAAGGTCTGGGCCTCCAATGACTCCTTATCCTGCCAGAGTCTGGGTGCTGTCATCAACTTCCAGCGGCTTGAGCTGGGTGATAAGGAGAGCAGGGAGCAGACATGGGCAGGAAGGATGGTGACATGCAGGTGTACATATATGGAAATATCTGTTTCTTCAGAATTTCATTAAGCTCTTTATTATTCTTTATAATATTTTTTAAGACAGGGTCTCATGTAGCCCAAGCTGGCTTCAAACTCACTATGTAGCCAAGGATGACCTTGAACTCCTCCTGCTTCCACCTCCTGAGTGCTAAGATTACAGGCGTGTGCCACCACACCCAGTTTATGTGGTGCTGAGGATGAAACTGGGGCTTCATGCATGCTAGTCAAGCACTCCGTCAACTAAGCCACATTTCCAGACCCCATTAAGCACTTTATTAAGCTGGGCGTGGTGACGCATGCCTTTAATCCCAGCCCTCCTGAGGCAGAGGTAGGAGGATCACCATGAGTTCAAGGTCACCCTGAGACTACATAGTGAATTCCAGGTCAGCCTGGACTAGAGCGAGACCCTACCTCGAAAAACAAAACAAAGAGAGAGAAATAAGAAAGGAACTCAATAAATAGAAATATTGCCCAATATCCCACTGAGTCCAAGAGAGGAACAGGGACTCAGCCAAGCCAAAGGCATAGTAGAGAAGGCGAGGAAGACAGCAATGTGGCTAGAATCCATCCAGGTTTGAATCTTGTCGCTCATAAAGTATCTTCTTCCTCCTAGCCTGTCTCTTCATCAATCAAATGAGGTAATGGCTCTTGCCCTGTCTTCTTTCTATTTGTGCTGTGAGCTGCTCTCTATAGGAAAAGCACATTTCTGTTATGATTCATTGGATCCATGGCTCCTGTGAGGAGGGCCCTGAACAAATTGTGTACTCAGGTGGCAGAGAGGGTCACACAGCTCCATCTGAGGGGTAGGAAAGCCTGTCTGGAGGAGGTGCCTTCCAGCTAGACTTTGAAGGATGACTTTACCACACGGGAATGGGGAAAGATGTTCAGGCTGGATGAACAGCCAGCAAAAAGGCTTGGCGGGAGGGTAGCAAAGGTGTGTTTTCTGTGAACAAAACGTCTGGTGGTAGATTTGAAACAAAGAGCAAATCAAGGCTGGGGAGATGGCTCAGTGGATAAGGTGTCTACAGCATGAGGACCAGAGCTGAGATCCCCAGAACCCCTGTAAGTGCCTCTAAACTCAGCTTTTGGAAGGCAGAGACAGGGGATCTCTGAGGCAAGCTGGCTAGCAAGACTAGTCAACTTGGTGAGCTGTGGATTCAAGTGAGAGACCCTGTCTCAACAAATAAAGTGGAGAGCCATTGAGGACAACACTCAGTGTCAACCTCCATATGTATATACATACACATGTACATATACACTCGCACTCACAAAAATTAAATCATGAGACCAAATTGTAGATTGTCTCAAATGTAAGTTCAGACACAGAGGGCAGATTAGGGTATGGCTAGGAGACCTTTGAAGCAGTTATTGGGAGAAGAGAGGGAAGAGGGAGACTTGGCGGTGTGCAATGAGTCAGTAACTCATTTCTCAAGAACATCCATTGGAAGAGTGTGGCAGATACTCAGGATGGCATCAAGGTGGGGAGGAAGCTGCAAGGGACAGGTGATAGTTGACAGGGAGAGAGGAAAAACCTGAGAGACCCAGAAGGGTCCCATACAGAGGCACTCAGGGTGCCACCACCCTACAGTGAAGAGCTCTGAAAGGCCTCACTTCCCAGGAGTCCCTGTGGGTTTTCAAGGCAGGGGCCACCCCTGCCAGGAGAACTGATTCCCAGGGAAGGCCATCTTTAGAAGCCTCTGTTGAAACAGTAGGGGTTTCCAGTCTGTAAGGAGCTTTGCCTACTTGTTCCCATAATGAGATGTCCTTTTTCCTCATTCTCATTCTCATTCTCTCTCTCTCCTCCCTCTCTCTGGCAGGGTCTCACTCTAACCTAGGCTGACCTTGAACTCACAGCAATCCTCCTATCTCGGCTTCCTGGATGCTGGGATTATCACCCGGCTGAGATGCCCTACTTTCTGGATAAGTCAGATAAGGTGAAATGTGTGTGGTGAAGTGACCTGCTCACCAACACAGCCAGTGACATCCAGGCTTGAAGGCAGCACTCCTCATTTGCTGGGAAGGCAGAAGGAGTTATTTGGGGACGGCTGGGATTTCCCGCTCCTCAAGGTCAGGGAGAGGGAAAGACAGTGCCTGCTGCCACCTGGTGTTCATAGAGCCATGAAGCGCTTAGCCGAGCTGTCAGAATGTCAGCCCAGAGAAACCCAGAGACTTGGAGCCACCCTGTCAGTGTTGTTCCAGGGACTGTGGTGGGAGAGGGTCTTTCAGGTGGGACTGTCCTAGATGGAAGCCCCAGCTCACACTTGCTTTGAGACCCCTAACAAGTCCCTTATCCTGTCTGTCAGCTCTTCTCAGCTCGTGATTAGCCACTGTGGCAGTTTGAATGTCTGTCCTGTAAACTCAGGTGTTTCATTAAACTTGTAACTGGCTGGAGGAGGTATCATTGGGGGTGGATCCTGAGGTCCATTCTTAAGGTGTCAC
>PVHP010013223.1:0-23443 GCA_004024765.1 Zapus hudsonius | reverse complement strand
CCCATAAACGGTACCTGGTTTGGATGTTCATCCAGCAATGTTGGAACAGCCACACACTTGCTTTCATGCTTCCAGATTCTCTTGGCTCTACCTCCCATTGTCAAAGGGGACTAGGCTCTATGCTGGGGAATTGAACTCAGGCAGGCAGACTTGCAAGCAGGTGCCTTTAACCTATGTGTCATTTCCCCAACCCCCCAATTTTTTTTGAGACAGGGTCTCATGTAGCTCAGGCTGACTTTGAACTCACTAAGTAGCTTGGGATGACCTAACTTTTGACCCTCCTGCCTCAGTCTCCCAAGTGCTGAGATTACAAGCATGTACTACCCATTCCTCACTATCAAACTTTCTTTTTGTTTTTTTTTTTATTTTTCGAGGTAGGGTCTTGCTCTAATCCAGGCTGACCTGGAATTCACTATGTAGTCTCAGGGTGGCCTTAAACTCACGGCAATTCTTCTACCTCTGCCTCCTGAGTGCTGGGATTAAAGGCGTGCGCCACCACGTCCGGCTCAAACTTTTTAAAAAATATATTTTATTTATTCATTTTCAAGCAGAGAGAGAGAGAAAACCAGGGCCACCACCTTGTGGGTCTGGCTTATGTGGGTCCTGGGGAATTTAACTCGGGGCCTTAGGCACTTGAGGCAAGTGCCTTAATCGCTGAGCCATCTCTCCAGCCCTCAAACTTTTTTATAATTTTATTTATGTGGGTGTGTGCATGCATGTATTTATGGACAGTTCAGGGTCTTTTACCACTCCAAAAAAAGTCAGATGTTTGCACGATGTTTGCATTTTGCTTTATATAGGTGCTTAGGAATCAAGCCCAGGCTGAGAGGCTTTGCAAGCAAGCACCTCTAACCACTGAGCAATCTTCCCAGCCCTGGTGATCAAACTTTGAACCACAGAAGCCCAGTGTGGAAAACAAAGGGAGGCCGGCTGCTCTGAATATGTGAGCATGCAGGGATGGGTGGTGAAGGGATGGATGTGCTCTCCTCTCCCTTTCCCTCTCCCTCCCTTTCTCCCTCTCTGTTCACCTCCCCTCCCCCTCCCCCTCCCCCTCTCTTCTCCTCTCCTCCCCCTTACCAACCACCTGGCTTCTACCAGCCCTTCTAAAGAACTATAACCTGGAACCATTTGTCATAGTCAGCCATGCACCACTGGGATGAATCTCCAAACCAGGCACAGTTTATGAGAAGAAAGGATTTATTAAAGCTACAGATTCAGGGGAAGTTCCATAATGGCAAAAGAGGCTGACCCCCCTTTCACAGGTCCAAGCAGAGAGAGAAACCCATCACCAGCACCACACACACAGCAGCAAACAGGCAGTGAGGGGGCTTGTGGGAGGGGGTTTCTTTCCCTTTTATATAGCCTTAGGGCAGGGTCTTGCAACCTTATCCCAGACTTGTTTCCTGAGTCTTTGGAATTTCCTTCCTACACTGCCCTTCCAGGAAGGGATGTTCATTTCTAGCTCCCCTGAGCTTCCTTACATCCTGCCCACTATTGAGAGGGCTGCCTTCCTATGAAAACTCTCAGAGACCCACCCAAGATGACTAAACAGGCCAAGTTGACAACAAAACCATCACACCATTCTTTCCAACTCTGCTTTAACAGATGAGAAAAGTGAGGACTGGCAAGAGTAAGAGACTAGACCAAGGTCACAGAAGCAGGTTAGATTCAGACCCTGGTCTGCTTGACTCCAGATCTGAGACCTCTATGTTCAGCTTCCACACTGGATGGTGGGGTCCTAACCATCCCTCCCCAGCCCCGACCATCCCATCCCTCCCTGCTCAGCCACCTGGATCCTCTGTTCACTCAGCAGAGCTCCAAGGTGTCCCCAAAGCCCTTGGGAGTGGGGCAGGGAGGAAGGGGCCCATCTGGAGGCCCACACTGGAATGAGCACAGGAGCTGGGCTTCTGTCTGCTTTGTTCATTGCTGGATTCTGAGCACAGAGCCCGGCAGGCCATGTAGGGGAGGGGAACCTTCTTGAGAAATGTTCCCTCCAGGCTGGCTTCAACCTCCCCTGGGTGTGTGTCCTGACTTCCCACAGGAGGAGATCTGAGCTGGGTGTGGCTTCCTGCAAGTCTTAGCAAAAATTGTCAATTTGGCTGCTTCTCCTCCTCTTCAGAGCACTGATCTATAAGAAGAGGCTGTTATGAGATTTTTGGGCAGGTCACTTCCTCTCTCTTCTAGGCTTGAGAGATGACTCAGCAGTTAAGGCGCTTGCCTGCAAAGCCTAATGATCCAAGTTCGATTCCCCAGTACCCACATAAAGCCAAACACACAAGGTGGTGCATGTGTCTGAGGTTCATTTGCAGTGGCTGGGAGCTCAGGCATGTCCATTCTCTCTGTCTCTCTTCTCTTTATCTCTCTTTGCTTGTAAATAAATAAATAAACATAGTTTTTTTTAAAAAAGAATGTTTCTGCCAGGCACGGTGTCATGTGCCTTTAATCCCAGCACTAGGGAGGCTGAGGTAGGAGAATTGCCAAGAGTTCAAAGCCAGTGAGTTGTAGGTCAGCTTGGGCTAGAGTGAGACCCTGCCTCAGAAAAAATATTCACTCTGTCCCTCCTTAAAAGGGGTGGATGGCGCACGCCTTTAATCCCAGCACTCTGGAGGCAGAGGTAGGAGGATTGCTGTGAGTTCAAGGCCACCCTGAGACTACATAATAAATTCCAGGTCAGTCTGGCTAGATCAAGACCCTACCTTGAAAAACCAAAAAAAATTGTTTAATGACATGCAAGGACTGGGGGAGTGCTCACTTTACCTAGCACACATGAAACTTTGGCTTGGATCCCCAGCACCTAGTAAACCAGGTGAGGTGGCTCATGCCTGTAATCCCAGCACTCAGGAGAATGAGGCAGGAGGATTTGGGGTTCAAGGTCATCTGCTACATTTTTTTTTTTTTTTTTTTTTTTTTGGTTTTTGAGGTAGGGTCTCACTCTGGCCCAGGCTGACCTGGAATTCACTATGTAGTCTCAGGATGGCCTTGAACTCATGGTGATCCTCCTATCTCTGCCTCCCGAGTGCTGGGATTAAAGGCGTGCGCCACCACGCCAGGCTCTTCTGCTACATTTCAAGCTTGCAATCAGCCTAGGATACATAAGACCCTGTCTTGAAAAAGGAGAGTGGAGGCTGGAGAGAGATAGCTCAGCCATTAAGATGCTTGCCTGTAAAACCTAATGACCTGGGGTTTGATTCCCTAGTACCTACATCTGGAGTTCTCTGCAGCAGCTAGAGGCTGCAGTGCACCCATTTCTCTCTCCCTCTCTCCCTCTCTCTCTGCTTACAAATAAAAATATCCTTCAAAAAAGGAGAGTGTTCATTATGATATTGTTACAGTCAGCTTTCTAGTTGCTGCGCAGAAAAACCCAAACAAAAGTGGCTTGTAGAGGAATGGGTTTATTTGGCTTACGGACTCTAGGGGAGACTCCATTCTGGCAGGGAAAACGATGGCATGAGCAGAGGGCTGGACATCACATCTGCCACAGCACTGCAAACAACGGCAGGAAGGTGTGCCAAATACTGGCAAGGGGAAGCTGGCTTATAACCCCCAAAAGCCCGCCCCAACAACACAGCTCTAGTGAGGTTCTAATTCCCGAATTGCCATCAGCTGAGGATCGATCTATCAGAACACATTCATTTGTTTGTGGGGGACACCTGTATCAAACCATGACAGATATTTTCATATAATCTACTTTGCTCATATTCACACTGGCATTGCCTATTCTGTGTGTGTGTATGAGTGTGCCAGGGTCTCTTGCTTCTGCAAACGAATACCAAATTATTGTGCCACTTTTCACATCTGGCTTTACATGGGTACTGGCGAACTGAACCTGGACTCTCAGGCTTTGCAAGCAAAACTAATAACTGAGCCATCTCCCCGGCCTCCAGTATTACCCTCTCTTATTCTCCCCTTCATTTCCTGCTGGTCTACTTCCTCTAATATTTCCCTTTCTACTTTCTTTTTTATTTATTTGTTTGTTTTCAAGGTAGGGTCTCACTCTAGCCCAGGCTGACCTGGAATTCACTATGTAGTCTCAGGCTCACGGTGATCCTCCTACCTCTGGATGGAGTAGCTCCAATAGTTCTCACTGTGACAGCCCACCTTGCTCACAGACACCACAGATACTAACAGAGCTTCAGAAATGGACACACACAGCATTGGAGAAAAAAGCAAAACAGCTCTCAGAATGCGGAAGATTATATTGAGAGAAGGAAAGAAGTTGAAAACATCCTGAAGAAAAATTCAGTCTGGATATGGGATTGGTCAAGCTGGCCAGAAAATACTCCCCAAACTCCCCCCCCACCCCCGAGTTCCTTTTTAAACACCCGAAGTGCTCAGCTACTCAGCCTGAGAAGCACCAGCATCAGGAAGAAGAGGGGCATTTTCTCACCAGAATTTCTGAAGGTTTTTCTGCCATCTCTGCTGCTTTCTCATCTGAAGGCCATTGGATTGGGAAGGCGGCTGACAACCTCCACCAGCACCTTTTTTTTATTTTTTATTCTTTTGAGGTAGGGTCTCACTCTAGCCCAGGCTGACCTGGAATTCACTGTGTAGTTTCACGGTGGCCTTGAACTCACAGCAATTGTTGCAGACAGCTTTCTAGTTGCTGCGCAGAAAGAACCCAAACAAAAGCGGCTTGTGGAGGAATGGGTTTATTTGTCTTATGGACTGGAGGGGAGACTCCATTCTGGCAGGGAAAACGATGGCATGAGCAGAGGGCTGGACATCACCTCTGCCACAGCACTGCAAACAGCGGCAGGAAGGTGTGCCAAATTCTGGCAAGGGGAAGCTGGCTTATAACCCCATAAGCCCGCCCCTGACAACACAGCTTCATCGAGGTTGTAAAACCCAAATTGCCATCAGCTGAGGATCGATCTATCAGAACACATTCAATTGTTTGTGGGGGACACCTGGATCAAACCATGACAGCAATCCTCCTACCACCTCTGCCTCCCGAGGGCTGGGATTAGAGGCCCGGCCACTAGCACCTTTTGATGAGACGGATCCACGTTGAGAGCTTGTGGACAGCTACTGAAGCGCTGTCATGATCCTTGGATGGCTGCACCACTTGTGCTTATTTGTTCTGTAAATGCAGTGTTCCTGATTTAACAAGACAGTAGACACTGAAATCATGACCTATAATGAAACCTATGGGACCAATTAATAGCATGTCAGACAGACCTACTGTAAGCATTTGGCAGTAATATAAATAATATAAATAATCTTATATAGCAGTGATGATGTATTCAGTACTTAAAATTATCTGTAAGCAATCATTCAGTTAAAATTCTTTACACTTCAAAGTCGGGCATGGTGGTGTACACCTTTAATCCCAGCACTCAGGAGGCAGAGGTAGGAGGATCGTGAGACCCTACCTCAAAAAAAAAAAAAGAAAGAAAGAAACCACGTATCCAGAGTTTGTTAAACCAGGCCACTCCCCAGGGTCTTACTCTGTTCCACAGTACAACATTGTTTAAATACCACCTCCTTGATATGCTGTATATATCCTATTGTATTTGTTTCACTTCTCCACACTTAATTCAGGTGCATTAAAATAAATTAACATTGTAACTGTACTTGTTCAAGACTGACAACCAGAGTTCAAGTCCCCGGAACCCATGTAAATCTGGACACAATTAGTGCACAACAAGCTCGACGTGGTGGCGCATGCCTTTGGGAGGCAGAGGTAGGAGGATTGCCTGGAGTTCAAGGCCACCCTGAGACTACAGAGTGAATTCCAGGTCAGCCTGGGCTAGAGTAAGACCCTACCTCGAAAAACCAAAATAATAATAAAAATAATAATAATAAAGTAGTTTCAATTTATTAAGTTAAAAGTTTTATTAGAAATGTTCATGTATCAGGAACTTTGAAATATTGATATTTTAAAAGCAAATGAAAGACCGGGGAGATGACACAGCAGTTAAAGGCTCTTGCTTGGAAAGCCTAATGACCCAAGTTTGATTCCCCAGGACCCATGTAAAGTCAGGTGCACAGAGTGGTGCATGCATCTAGAGTTTGTTTGCAGTGGCAGGAGGCCCTGGCAACATGCTCTCTCTCTCTCTCTCTCTCTCTCTCTCTCTCTCTCTCTCTCTCTCTCTCTCTCTCTCTCTCCAAATAAATAAATAGACAAATGTTTTTCTTTCTTTTTTTTTTTTTTTTTTGGTTTTTCGAGGTAGGGTCTCTCTCTAGCCCAGGCTGACCTGGAATTCACTCAGTAGTCTCAGGCTGGCCTCAAACTCACGGCGATCCTCCTACCTCTGCCTCCAAAGTGCTGAGATTAAAGGTGTGCGCCACCACACCCGGCTGACAAATGTTTTTCAAATAATAATAAAATGCAAATGAGACAGTTGTAATGGACAACAGAGTTGGACACACAGAGGGTGGCCATCACTGATAGTTGTGCTCATCACCTCTCCCCACCTTGGACACCACCCTTCTTAAGCAGGCTCCTCTTTCAGGAATGGATTCCTTGGCATGTGTGCCTGGGCCTGCAAATGAGCTGTGAAAGAACAGTGGAGTTAAGGGTGTCAGTGCAAAGTGTGGTCTGTAGGTGGCAGAAGTGTCTATGAAATTATCCCATCCTCTGGAAACCTGGTCTCAATGTCTTCACACCAAGTTAACTGTTCATATAACAACCCAGGTGTATAAATGAGTATTGCCGAATATTGTACATATTGTATGTGTACAAAGTGCATTGTATCCACGCACCATTAATATATGTATGCAGATTAGCAATATATACCCTAAGGCTAAGAGGATGTACCTAAAGTCTGAAGTGTGTGGGGAGTGTGTGTGCACACAGGTGTGTGTGTGTGTGTGTGTGTGTGTGTGTGTGTGTGTGTGTGTGTGTGTGTGTACATGCACACATGTGGAGATCAGGTGACAATTCCTGGGTGTCAGTCCTCGCCTTCCACTTGTTTGAGTCAGAGTCTCTCTTTTTGTTTTGTTTTTTGTTTTACTACTGTGAATAACAGCTAGCTGGCCTATAAACTTTGGAGTTCTCCCGACTCTGCCTCCCATCGTCACAGGTGCACTGGGATTAGGGTCTCATGTGCAACTTGTGCCCAGCTTTGCATAGGTCTGGGGATCTGACTCCTATAGTCAGGCTTGTGTGCAAGCATATGTAACCACTGAGCCACCACTCCAGCCCCCTTCCTAGTCTCATACAGATCCCAGATTGTCTTGGAACTTGGACCACAGCCTCCTGAATGCCACCACACCTGGCACAAGCTCAGATGACTTTATATTTTTATTATTTTAAAAAATATTTTACTTATTAGAGAGAGAGAGAGAATGGGCACTCCAGGGAGGGCCTCCAGCCACTGTAAGCAAACTCCAGACACATGCACCCTCTTGTACATCTGGCTTTACACGGGCACTGGGGAATTGAACTCTGATCCTTCTGCATTACAGGCAAATGCCTTAACCGCTAAGCCATCTCTTCAGCCCGTCAGATGACTTTAATGAGAGACCAAGAAACCCCATAAATGTTACTGAAGAAGGGAAAAGCCCTCAAGTTCCTTCCCATTGGTCTTTCCTTTCCCCTTGAGAGCAGCAGATCCTGAGAGACCGCAGGTGTAGGTCAGGGGTACTGACCTAGAGATGCAATGGACAAGTCTGCCCTCTGGCTGCACTTCTCTGAGAACTGGCTGCTCTGAGCTGCGGTTTGCAGTTTTCTTCCTTTATAGCCCCTCAACACTCCCAGCCTGAAGATGCAAGCAGGAAACTTTAAATTTAGATTTCTAGGGGACTGAGGAGATGGCTCAGTGGTTAAAGACACTGGTTTGCAACGCTTGCCAGCCCTGGGTTCAATTCCCCAGCTACCCATGCAAAGCCAAACAGACATTTGTTTGCAGGAGCAAGAGACCCTGGCATGCTCCTCTCCACACACAAATAAACAAAGAGATTCTAGAATCTCCCATTCCCAGGTAGCCCAAAAGGTATCTGGGAGGTGATGAAGGTTAAAGGCAGAGTGTGTTTTGTTTCCCTGTTAATAACAATGTACCCTAGTTCCCATGCCCACCTGCTGTCTCAGTGGGTCTGCTGAAGAGTCCTGGCTATCGGAACTATTTATCCTATGACACAAAAGAGAAAGTGAGAGCCAGAGTGATCATACAGACATGAAGCTCCTTGGAACACACAAAGGCAAATTTAAAAACTCTCTGTGCACGCATACTTGCCTGCAAACCCCGATGTTCTTGCACAACTGTGCAAACAGATAGACCTTCCCAGTCATAAGTGAGAGTTGATTCTTGGAAGAGCTAACAGGTCTCTGTGTTGTCTCTTTGGCCAGAGATTCTGTCTCAGAGCAGAAGGCTGCCCGCTGACCCAGTCTTCACTAAGGGCTCTTGACTTCAGCCTGGGTGCTCATAGCCGAGGCAGGCAGGGTGAAGGGAAGCCTGGGATAGGAAGAGATGCTCCAGGTCCCTAAGATGAGTCACATGTGGTGGAGAGGCAGATCTGTGTCAAGAAGTGATTCCTTTTCAGAGTTACTTAGTAACCAGCGGGCCGGAAGTACTTGAGGGAGACAGGAAGGGGGGTGGAGAAGCTCTCCAGGGGCAGGGGCTCCAACTCCCATACCCAGAACTGCCAGAGTGCACAGTGGATGCTCTGGCCAATGGGGAGGTGACTGAGGGACAAGAGGGCTGGCAGGGGATGGGGAGAGGTAGATGGAGCCCAGGGGAGCCCCCTAGGCATATAGTCCTTGCAGGGTTTGGGAGTGGGTCCAGGAAGGGACTGAGATTAGATTAGGGGAGAGGCAAAACCAACTGGAGGGTGGGGCATGAGGCAGTTTTGGGAGAGGCTGTGGCTGCCCTGGTGTCCATCTCTTCCATCTGGCTGGGCTCCTAAGGACTAGGCTTCATCTCCCTGACGAGATGCTCTTCTCACCATGAGCTGGCAACTCTGTCACCCACTCACAAGGGAACCATGAAGCAAGGGGAACAAAAGAAACAACCAGAGGACCTAGAAGACAGCTCAGTGGTTAAAGGTGCTTCCTTGCGAAGCCTGCCAGCCAAAGCAACAGACATGTGAGTCTGTGAGAGCAGAACCTATGGCAATAGGAGGCAGAGCTAGGAGACTCCAAAGCTGGGAGGAAAGCATCGAGAGATCCTGTCTCGAAGGTGGAACAGACAACTCTAACCTCCACATGTGTGCATGCGCTCACTCACAAGCAAATAAGTAGAATAAAATAATCTTTACAAAAAAAAAACCAGAGATGCAGTTACCAAGAACAGTGCTCCCTTTATTAGGAAAGCAGAAGGTTGGGGTCTTGGTACTAGAAGGGGATCTGGGAAGGCCAAAAGCCAGGTGTGTGAGACAGGCTTCATCTGGACCTCACCTGCCTCCCTCGCCCACTCTCCCCTTTCAAAGAGGGCAGTGCCAATTACAATCATCACCCTCAGTCCCACATACTTTCTCCTGTCTGGACAAATACACTGAGGATTTTACTAATAGATGTCTGTTTCTGGTCTCAAGGGAACATGACAGAAATATCTCTGTTCCCCTCCAGAATGGCAAGGGCCTCAGAACCCAACTCGTACCTCTGCCCCTCCACTGGAAAGAGGTACGGGGAAGATCAGACATCTGAATGGAGGACGGTGAGTCAGAGTCACGTTCCCTGTCTCTTGTCTCGGGATTCAAGAGATTCTTCAAGGATGAGTCCCATCAGATAGATGTCACCTGCACAGATACCTGCCAAGAGATTCCATCCCATGACTCAATTGTTCAGGCTGAAAGATCCATAAGCCCACCAGGGACCTCTCTTCCCTTCTAGGCCGCCCTTCATTCTTGGGTCCCTGAAAGGGACAAAAGAAGGCGGCCACTCGTAAGGAACTAGGGAGAAGACGTCTTCTTAAAAGTGGCTTCTCTAGTGAAGCTCCTCCTGAAACTCAAGGAGACACTTACAAGAGAAAGGCCTTTGCTGCTGACTCGCCTATGGCATTAAGAAACAGCTTGAGCCAGGCGTGGTGGTGCATGCCTTTAATCCCAGCACTCGGGAGGCAGAGGTAGGAGGATTGCTGTGAGTTCGAGGCCACCCTGAGACTACAGAGTGAATTCCAGGTCAGCCTGGACTAGAGCGAGACCCTACCTTGAAAAAACAAAACAAAACAAAGAAACAGCTTGGCAGGATGTGGTGATGCATGCCTGTGATCTCAGCATGCATGAGGGGAGGAAGATTCACATTCCAGGCCATCCTGAGATATGTAGAGAGGCCTTGGATGAAAGAAAGAAAAAGAGAGAGAGAAAGAAAAAAAGAAGAGAAGAGAAAAGAAGAAAAGAGAAAAGGAAGAAGGAAGGGAGGGAGCCAGGTGTGATGGCACATGCCTTTAATCTCAGCACTCTGGAGGCAGAGGTAGGAGGATAGTTGTGAGTTCGAGGCCAGCCTGAAACTACAGTGTGAGATCCAGGTCAACGTGGGCTAAAGTGAGATTCTACCTCAAAGAAGAAAGAAAGAAAGAAAGAAAGAAAGAAAGAAAGAAAGAAAGAAAGAAAGAAAGAAAGAAAGAAAGAAAGAAAGAAAGAAAGAAAGAAAGAAAGAAAGAAAGAAAGAAAGAAAGAAAGGAAGGAAGGAAGGAAGGAAGGAAGGAAGGAAGGAAGGAAGGAAAAGAGAGAGAAAGAAAAGAGAGAGAGAGAAAGGAGAGGAAGAGAATGAAGGGGGGATGAAGTTAAGGTGATGGTGAAGTATTAAAGTGCTCGCCTTGCAAGCATGAGCACCTTAGCTAGATCCCCAGGACCCATGTAAGCTGCCAGGGGTGGTGACAGGAACCTGTAATCCCAGCATGAGGAGGCAGAGACAGGTGGGTCCCTGGGGCTCTCTGACTAGCTAGTCTAGCCCAATGAGTGAATCCTATGCCAGTGAGAAACCCTGTCTCAAAAGAGGTAGACACCGAGGCTGACCTCCGGCCTCCACATGCACTCACACACATGTACACACATATGAATAAAGAGAAAGACGGGAGAAGAGAAGCATGAATGCAGGTATAATCTAAACACGAGAAAACAGCAAGTTCCATTTACCGAGCATTTATGAAGCCCCAGGATGCTAGTCATCCACTCGGTAGAGTCACTACCACAGGTCCACTTGTCCCACTTGCAGGAAACTTTCATTCATGACCATAGGACACACAGACCTTCATTCACAGCTTCTTTGTGTGTGTGTGGGGGGCTGTGGTATATGAGCATGTGCGTGCAGATGTGCATGCCCTGTGTGTACCTGTTGGGTTTCCTCCTCTAAGACTCTCATCTTTTTTCCCTGAGTCAGAGTCTCTCACTGACCTGGAGCCTGTGCAGTTGTGGTGAGATTGGCTGGCTAGTGAGCAACAGTGATGTTCCTGTCTCTGCCCCTCAGTGCTGGGGTTACAGGCATGCCTGACCATGCACATTTTCTGTGGGTACAGGAAATCAAACTCAGGTCCTCATGTCCACACAGCAAGAACTCTTAACTGCTGAGCCATCTCCTCAGCCCTCACAGCCTCTTTCTAACCTTCTAACTTCTTACCATATCAACTCACTTTATTGTTATAGTTGTTTGAGATAAGGTCTCACTCTGTAGCCCAAACTGGCCTCAAACATGAGAGCCTCTTGCCTCAACTTCCTGCATGCTGAAATGATACGCTTGTGTTACCATACCCAGCCACCAGGTAAGCTCTGTCATCCCTGATTGAGGTCTCAGAGTGAAGTGTTTTACCCAAAGTCACACAGCAAAGACATGATGTGCAACTAGATTATTGTAGACCAAGCCAGTCTTCAAGGCCAGGAAGACAGATGGCTAAAGGTCTACCAATGTCACAGTAGTTCTTGAGGTGGGACGAGGCACAGACTCTGGCAGAGGGAACACTCTGTCCTTGTGGCCACTGTGAGCTGGATGTGAGTCTCTCCAGGGTGCTCTGTGTCATCTGTGTTTCCTCTTGGGAGGCCAAGGGAGGAAAGGAATGGACCTGGGCCAACCACGGACAAGCTGCGTGGCCTTGGCAAGCCATTCCTTTCCCTCATAATAACCATGTCTGCATCGTGACTGGGAGGACCGAGTTTGTCTATGTCACTAGGCACAAGTTGGTGCTGCCTGTCACCTACTGTCAGCAACACAGCCTCTCAGAGATGGGGAGTGAAAACACTCTCTAAGAGAAATGGCTGGGCACCAGGGCTCTGGTGGTGGTGCTGGGGCTGGACCCCAGCTGAGCAACCTCCCAGACACACTGCGGCTTCACTAGGCCTCTCCTGAAAATTCTCACCCGCCCGTCATCTCCATCTTGAAATCTCAAGCTGCCTGCAGAGCCTCAAAGCCAGTGTGCTGGTCTCCTGATCCTTGTCTGCAAATTCAGAGTGGGGACCAGGTCCCAATTCCTCCATCACTCCTCCCAGCAACTAGCACTACCCAGAAGTGAGACAAAGGAATAAATGATGAGAGCTGGTGTGGTGATGCACACTGTAATCCCAGCACTTGGGAAGTGGAGGCAGGAGGATCAGATGTTCAAGGTCATCCTAAACTACATAGTGAGTTTGATGCCAGATTATATGAGAACCTGTCTCAAAAATAGAAAGAAAAAAGGAAGGAAGGAAGGAAGGGAAAAAAGGAAATTGTGTATATGTGCTGGGGGAGGGGTATGTGCTTTGAGCACTGGGGTCAAGTCCTAGCAGGAGGGTCATTACTGTCTATGGGCTTTTTGGAGTCATCAGAACTAGTTCTGTTCACATCTGCCCTAGATTCAGAATCTGTTGCTGATATAGAGGGGCCTAGTGTGCTTATTTGAGGAGGGGCTTCATATGAATATGTGTGGTGTATATGCTTATACACATGTTCTTGTGTGTGTGCAAGTGTTCAAATGTAGGCCAGAGGTTAACGCTAGGTGTCTTCCTCAATAGCACTCCACCTGAGGCTGGAGTGTTGGCTTAGCAGACCCAGGTTCAACTCCCAGTACCCACATACAGCCTGATGCACGAAGTGGCACATGTGTCTGGAGTTCGTTTGCAGTGGTTAGAGGCCTGGCATGCCCATTCTCTCTGTGTTTGCAAATAAATAAATGAAAATAAAATAAATTCAAAAAAATTTTAATCGATATTTTTATTGTCCAAAATTAGATACATTGTATAGTAATTATTACGTTGGTATCCCTGATTCCCTCCTCCTTGTCCCCAATCCACTGGGTATCCTCCTCGGTGGGCATACTGGATCGTTCCATGGGGTAGGAGGTTATGAATAGCAGGAGAAGCCAGGTGCCCCCCCTTGTGTGTTGCTGAGGGGGACAATGTCTCTGGATATTCTCCCCCACCATGACTCTTACACTCTTTCCGCCCCCTCTTCCGCTTAGTTCCCTGAGTCATGGTGGGTGAGTTTTAAGACTGCTTTACTGTTGACATTTTAATGTCCTCTGTACTTCTGCTTTAGGTCGTGTTGGAAATCATTGGTGTCCGTCACACTGACTTATAAAATTTTTTTTTTTTTTTTTTGGTTTTTCGAGATAGGGTTGACCTGGAATTTACACCATCACGTGGGCTCTTGGGATCTGAACTCAGGTCCTCATGCTTGCACGGCAAATGTGTGACCCACTGAGCCATCTCTCCAGCGTTGGTTTCTGGGCCGAGGCCCAGCAGACACCCAGATTGGCTCTTGCAGCTCTAAGAACGGGCAGATGCACCAGCTCCTTCACCTCGTGAGGCATTGCAAATTCCAACTTAAGCAAATGTCTTTACAACAGCCACCTTTGGCCCCTAAATAATTATGCGAGCAAAACCCTGTATTGGGGGCTGCCGTGTGCTGGGTGGTTGAGTAAGCCCTTGGTTTGCTTTACTATCTGAGCTTTCAGAAAGGGATCTTGGGAGTGAAGTGACTTACCTAAGATCAAACTGTTAGCAAGTGACCAAGGATCCAGCCAACCCAGGAATCTTATTAGACACTATCTTATTAGCCTATCTATATTAGAGACTGGACCCATCCATCGCCTTAGAGCTAAGAGGATACAGGAGCTCGGAGAGGGCAAATTCCTTGCCTAGTTCACGCAGCCATTTAACTTCAGAGCTTTCAAAACCAGACTTGGGAGTTTTGCAGGCCACGGAGGAGACTGAAATTGAGGCTTCTGGTTTATTCCCATCACCCTTCTGCCCTCCCTGCCCCCATCGTCTCTATGATACTTGACATTATCCATCACTCCCTCCCCGTGGGAACGCCCTCCTCCCCCAGTTTCCATGGCAACACTCTCCCCTTCCTCCTCCTTTCATGGGCTTCAGGGGGAAGCAGGGGGATTCTCATGCTGGGTCTCTGTCTTCTCCCTCCTTGACGCACCCTTAAAAGCCCAACCGCATTTCCCTGTAGGTCTCTAGCTCTGACCTTGAGCTCTACTTTTGGTTTTTACTCACAGCTACTTGTTTTGTGCTCAGAGCTTCCTGAATGACAGGTCCTATAGCTATGCATACATTACCAAATTAAATTCTCACAGCCACCTCTTGTAGGAAGTCCACTCGATGGATGGGAAAGCCGAGATCAGATTCCATGGCTTTTATGACATCAAAGGAGAGGTATAAAACTGTAGGACATTTTAAAACCAGGGCCAAAAAAGTTCCCTCCCACCTCCTGGAGAAAAAAAAAGAATGGAAATTTTGGGGGAAAGAGACCTACTCCGCAGTTTTCAGAACCCTGTGATAATCTAGAATTACACTGTCAATTTGGAGCTTTAAAAATGCATTGCGCACAGTACATTTTGAAAGGCGACGATTTGGAGAGCTTCAAAAGGAACAAAAGTTCATAGAAATTTGCCCTTTTCCTTCAGATTTTTTTCTGTTTTGTGAAGTTTTTATAACCCCATCCCAAGGTTCCAGTTACTAATGTCTCACTTCAATGATGCCTGGAATTCATTGTAAACTTGGACCTTGAAATTTTCTCTGAAATTCTTCTGAGTTCTGTCACTCCTGACAGGTTCTGTGATCCAGAGGCAAGTGGCTTCACTGCTCTGAGCCTCAGCTCTCTCATCGAAAGTGGGGATACTACTACCTCCCTCACTAGCCTGTCAAGAGAGTCAGCTGGGTTCATGTGCATAAAAGCACTTGCCACTGAACCCAAGCGGCAAACAAGAGAGATCTTGTCTCAAACGAGGAGGAAGGAGAGGCCTAACACCCCAAGGCTGGCCTCTGACCTCCATACCTACGCAGTGGCACACTGTGGTGCTTTGATTCAGGTGTCCCCCCAAAAACGAATTTGTTCTGAATGCTATGCCCCCACTGCTCAGGACTCTTGCAGATCCATGCTTTTTCACAGTTCTCTCTTCTCATTGACCAACTCCTACTCATCCTTGAAAGCCCTCTGACCCTCCCTACCTTTTATAGACTTGCTGGGAACATGTTTTTAGTTAAAACCTAAAAAAACACTTTCCTGGGACATCTTCTCATGGAACTCCCTGTCACTGTACATGAGATGTAACAGTGTGTTTACGATTCATCTCCCAGCGTTGGCTAAAGCTTTCCGAGGTCAGGGAAACGTGTCTGACTCATTTTCTGAATAGTGGTCTCTAGAGTGAATAGCCAGGCAGGAAGTAGATCTCAATATATTTGCATAACCTTCAATGTACATGGCCTGGCCCTAGTCTCTGCTGACCCCAGCTGTCTCCAGGACAAATGTCTGTATCACAGGGGTAAGAAAAAAAAAAAAAAACAGCTAGATCTTGGTGTGGTGGCACACATCTGTAATTCTAGCCATTGAGAGGTAGAGGCAGGAGGGTCAAGAGGTCAAGGTCATCCTCGGCTGCTCAGTGAGTTTAAAGCCAGACTGGCTGTGTGAGACTCTACCTCACAAAAATCAATGGGGGTCAGGGCGATAGTAAAAGAGGCTCTGCAAGCCACTGACCAAATCCCTAGCACTGGATGTAAAGTGGCACCAACAATGGGAGGTGGAGTCAGGAGACCCCCAAAGCCTATCTGGTCTTCCCAATGGTAAACAAGCGACCCTGTCTCAAACAAGGTGGAAGGAGAACACCCCAAGGTTGTCCTCTGACCTCAGTGGCACACATGCACCCATACACCCACAAAAACACACAAATAGAAGGTGAGGACCAAAAGTTGTCCTCCGATCTCCACATGTGCCCCATGGCACGGGCACCTCCTCACACACCAAATAAATAAATTTTTTTAAAAAAGGAAAAACACAGCAAAAATTTTAAATATAAATAAATAAATAAAGGCATCAAGCTCTCATACCCACAGGAGATGGCAGTAAATGGGCTTAGGGCAGTTCTAAGACTTGTCCTGGGCTGGGGCAAAGGGGCCATACTCCTTGCAAGAAGAATACATCACCCTGGCTCCAGTGTCACCTGCTCCAGGAGTCTGTCCTGATTGTTTAATTATTAATAAAAATATATTAGTAGCTGGGTGTTGGTGGCACATGTCTTTAATCCCGGCACTCGGGAGGCAGAGGTAGGTGGATTGCCATGAATTCGAGGCCACCCTGAGACTACATAGTGAATTCCAGGTCAGCCTGGGCTAGAGTGAGACCCTATCTTGGAAAATAAAAAAAGGAAAGAAATAAAAGTGGGTGTCCAACACTGTCCCCTGTCTTGATGACCCTCCCTACATACACCACGCTCAAACAAAATTCTCTATGGTCACAGCATCCATCTGCGTGGTGAGAATTACCTAGGTGGACAACTGAACAGGCCAGGTCTCTGCAGTGACCATCACCCTGAATCCCAGACCACAGGGGAGTCATTTCCTGGAGGAATATTCCCAGGTCTAGAGTTTTTAGAGACCTCACTCTGAGAAGGGGACTATACATTGCCAACTGAGGGGACCCTTACTGCTACCCTCACCTTCCTTAAGACTGGTTTTGTCCCTGTTGGAGTGACAGCTTCCCCAGCTTTTCTTCCAAAGAAATGGCTGTCAAAGGGAAAAGAGGTATATTGTCTCTCTCTCTTTTCTTTTCTTTTTTTTTTTTTTGTTTGAGACAAAGACGTCAATTTCTTTCTATCTGTCCCAAAAAGGGAAGAAAATTAAATTTGTTTTTACAAGGATGTCAGCAGGCTGCTTCAATAGGGAGTCAGGGGAGCGGTGCTGAAGAAGTGGAGTTGGGGGGTTGGTGGGAGAGGTTCAGGGAACAAGGACACTGGGACTGAGTAAAGCCAGAGTGTGTGGCTAAGTTTCTATACTCAAGTCTGGATGGACATACTCTCAGCAGCTTGAAAGGGGCAGCTGGGGGACCTGGGGGTAGAGGGAGAGGAACACAGGGCCTTCCTACTCTTCAAAGTCAGGCCCTTACATGGACAGTTCTAGATCTTGATTGGCACTGACACCAGACACAAGTGGGCAGCTAGATGTTGGGAGAAGGGGACAGGGTTTGTTTCAGTTTCTTACTCGGGTACTTCTGATAATCCCCACCCAGTACAAGGTACTATGCATGGGGCTTGAATTAGGTGGGCCTTTGTGATTCAGCCCTGGCCACGTACATCAGGACTCTGGGGACCCCCAAAAGCACCCACTCTCCTCTTTAGGAGCTAACATGTACACAAAAACCCCATCCCTCATCTCATCCTATCCATCTCCACCCTTTGATATAGAGGTCCACTGTAGGTGGGGTTTTGGAGCCCTGGAACCTTCTCATTCCTTCTTGACCTCAGGGCCCCTATTCAAACTCTTTTCTGGGGACCCAAACTAACTCTGGCTCTGTTCCACTCCTGTATTCCGGAGCCACTGACTTGACACAAGCCCTATGGGGACATAGGGTTGTGGACACTATTCAATGCAATGACATTCATGTCCCAAGGAAATAAGTGTTCTGTTTTCCCAGACGGAACTCAGGCCTCACACATATTGTCTTGCTCTGAACCACATGCCCAGTTCTCTACTTATTTTAAGAGAGAGGCTCACTAACTGTCCAAGCTGACCTTGAACTCATTCTGTAGCCCAAGTAGGCCTTGAATTTGCCAACCTCTTGCCTCAGCCTCCCGAGAGGAAGTACCACTAGGCCCCTGCTTGTGCTCTTTTAAAAAAGAAATCAAGTTGGACATAGACATCAGTGAGTCCCACCCTTTTTTTCCTAGAACTCAGTGAGAACTGGGACTCTTTTCCAAAGCTGGGGCGCCAGCTCCTTGCACACAGAACCCCTTACTGTCTAGTGCCCAAATCTTAAGCTGCAAAGGTCTGACCGTCCAGTCCCTCCATGTGCCCCAAGAAGAGCCTCACAACACAGAAGCCCAAACTTGCAGCTCACTTTTCAAGCCGCCATCCCCACCACTCATCTCCCAGGGTCCATCCAAAGTCCCTGGATCTTAGACTGGACCCCAATGCCCGAAAGCTGAGACCTCGAGGAGGCTGTCTCAAGTTTGAGGTTCCGCCCTACTGGAGAGCTCCTAAGTTAGGGTCTATCTCCAGGAGTCACTAGCTCCGCCCCCTCCCCTCCGCACAGGCCCCGCCCCTTCGGCCCCGCCCCTGGGCTCCGGCGGGGCATGCGCAGAGCCCGCTCAGGCGGCAGCGCCCCCTGCAGGCCCGTCGGAGGGAGTGCAGGCGGTGACGCGCTCGCGCGCCGCGGCGTCGCGGTCGCGCGCACGGCGGAAGCTTCCGGGCTCGGGGCGGCCGCAGGGCGCGCGGCACAGCTGGCGGAAGCAGCGCTTGAAGTTCTCGTCCAGGAAGGCGTAGAGCACGGGGTTCAGGCTGCTGTTGGCGTAGCCCAGCGCGATGCACAGGTGCAGCGCGGCCACCACGAACGGGTCGCGCCGGTCGATGTCCACCAACGTCCAGACGATGACGAAGATGTGGATGGGCGCCCAGCACACCACGAAGGCGCCCACCACCACCAGCACCATGCGTGTGATGCGCCGCAGGCTGCGGTCCTTCTCCTTGGAGCCCGACAGCAGGCGCACACTGCGCAGGCGCAGCAGCATCAGGCCGTAGCACACGGTGATGATGAGGATGGGCACCACGAAGGCGAAGAGGAACACGCAGATCTTGGTCACCGTGTCCCAGTACCAGCTGGGGTTGGGAAACTGGAGCACGCACACCACTGCGCCATCTGGGGAGGGGGAGGAAAAGAAGAGGGGGTGAGGGGTCTATGTGACTCAGGGCCCTGTCTGCTGGTGTTTCCCCTCCCTTTATTTTTGGTTTTTCGAGGTAGGGTCTCGCTGTATCGAAGGCTGACCTGGAATTCACTATGTAATCTCAGGTTGGCCTCGAACTCATGGCCGTCCTCCCTACCTCTGCCTCCCACTGGCTTTGCTGGTCCCCTTTTAAGGTGATCGGTTTAGTCAAAATTAAATTATTCTTCCTCTGAGAATGGCCCTTTTCTTCTGGTGAACTCTTTCTTACTCATCCTTAAAGAACCTGGAATTGGCCCTTATCTGGGCTGTCTCCTTTCTGTGCCTCTTCTGGGTCCCTTTTAAGACTGTCCTTGAGTGGCTGTAATAATTTATTCCACCCCTCTAATGCCAATTGTGTTAACTAACAGACACCTACCCTACTCATTTTCAAAACTGCTCCAGTGAGCCAGTGCTGAGGATTTATTTAAGAGCATGATTTAGGAGCAAGACTCCAGCCCTGTGCACAGCGTGACCTTGAGCAAATTACTGTCTTCAAGCTTCTGTAGGGTGGCACTAATAACCATATCCACATCTCTTTGAGATTGTTGTGAGAGCCAGGTGTGGGGTCTCTCAGGAGGCAAAGGTAGGAGGAATGCTGTGAGTTGAGGCCACCCTGAGACTACAGAGTGAATTCCAGGTCAGCCTGGGCTAGAGTGAGATACTAACTTGAAAATTAAAGAAAAAAAATGTTTTGAGGGTGAAATGGGCTCAGAGACACGAGGCATGTAGCACAGCAGAGCTCAAGTGATTGCTGCATCTGCAGAGAAGGGGAGCAGATACATAGGAGCCCAAAGATCAAAGTGAGGGCCAGTGTTATGTGATGTGGTCCTCTGAGAAAACCTCTCACCATCTTTCATGAGATGTAACCACTCCCGAGAGACTCTCAAGATTGGGCTTGTTGGGGTGGGGGGGTCATCAGACCCTCACCTGAGATCTCAGGGGCTCCCTATGCCAACTGTATGTAGTGATGCATGAAGCATCATATAGTTTAGAGAGGGCGGAAGATCAAAAGACAGGGAACTCCATAGAAGCAGCTGAGGAAGTTGTCATCCATGCTGAGATGAGACCTTTCCATGCTATAGCCATTGTGTGTGGGGGGTCTCCACACTCCTGTTAATAGCCCCTTGCCCATGCTCTGTAAGGAAACCCAATATAATGATTGCTTCAGTGGGCTGAACTTTGGTGGAATTTGATGGCCTTTACTCTGTAGTAGAATCCTTGGCTGTGAGGGACAAGTGTTCAGGAGCTTCTCCCCAGAAGAGTTTGGTACAGCCAGCCTCCTAGGCAGAACTGCTGGGCGTGGTGGCACACACCTGTAAATCCCAGCACTGAGGAGACCAAGGCAGAAGGATCTTGAGTTCAAAGTTAGATAATACTACATAGTGAGATTCTGTCCCAAAAAACAACAAAACCCTTTCTACCCACCAGGCTAGCCCCAGGTGAGGAAGGTGAGCTCCCCATTTGACCTGGGTGAGCACTTCAGGGGATGTTGTGGGGTTCAGGGTGGGACTTCTGAGAAATAGGCTAGGGACCCATAAGGTGGATGCAGGATGTCAGGCTGGACCTGCAGGGATGACAGTTTAAGACCTTCACTGTAGAGATGGCAGAACCAGACCCAGAAAGCTAGAGGGCGAGGAGGCCCATCTGGCTGAGCCTCCAGCAGGACTGCAGTTAATGAAGGCTGACAGTGAGGACTCAGTGACCAACTGCTCAGAGGCTGCAGAAGGGCACCAGGGACTCTGACCTTGTGAAGGTCAAGGTAGCCAAGAAGTCTCCCATCAAGTCTGTTCTCTTTCCCACCCGCAGCATCAGAGCCTCTGCAAACCTCCAACCAAAAGGCCAAAAGGAGCCCCAGATCCAAGGGCTGGTGTTGGGCACCACTAAACATGGGCTGGAGCTGTGAAGGGACAGATCTGGGCATAAACTGCAGCCCTGGCTAGGAAAGTTGAGCAGGTCCAATCCCAGGACTTGAGCTAAAAAGCCTGATCCCAGTGGCCTTGAAGTGGAGCCCAGACCGGCAAGGGCCGCTCCCCACCCCCCAGGCATCCAGGAATGCCCAGTGACCTCCTCCTGCCCTAGAGAACTCCTGATAAGGATACAACTCCCCTACAGCTGTCGCCATCCACTACATGAGCCAAGCCACTTCTGTACCCCCACCCCTTACCCAGGGCTGAGAAAGTCCCTCCAATTTATCTATACAAACCAGGCATTGGGAATTTAAAGCAGCCTCTGCTGCTGTGTGGCGAGTACACTAATGCCCCAATGGCCATCCATTCATCAGTCATACACACAGTCCTGACCAGCCAGCCACCTGTATGCACACACACACACAAACCAGCCAGGATAACAGTCCCCAGACGGTTAGCCCATATAGTGCTGGAAAGCACTACATGAGCTGTTAGGGGAAATTGGCCAGCAATGTTGGGAGAAAACAGGGGACACTGCTATATAGGACAGCAGCCATCATGACAAGAGAGACACACCTGTGCAATTGTGGCACTCAAACTAGGTGGGTAACCAAGGGCTCTCTGACTGGTGGAGATCCACTCAGTGGCAAAGAACCCATAGCCTGAACTGGGATCCAAGCCAACTCCTATGGAGACCAACAATCTGGACTCCAAGGGGAAGCTTACACTAACCATGGGCCTAAAGAGAGGCTACACCCATTATAATCTCACCAAATTAACCATTCTTATCCTATTTAAACTATGCTGATCTCACTCTCCATTGGATAATCTGTTTTTATTTTTCAGAAGTTAGTGAGAACTGAGGACAGCCTAATTCTACCAACAAGACCAGAAATGATAGCTGACACTCTGGCAAGAGATGAACCACCCCTAACACATCAGCTAGGGCTCAGGTGAAACCACAGAAGAAGTGGTGAGATGAGCAAGAGTGCTGCTCCCACAGCGAGCCCAACAACCTGTATCAGGGTGATGGAGGCAGACACCGAGGACACTCAAAATGTCCCAAAGCAGAAATCTAGAAGCTGCTAAGAGCTCAACACTAAAGCAGACTTAAAACTCACCCACCATGGCTCAGGGTACTTTGCAGAAGAGGAGGTGGAAAGATTCTAAGAGCCACGGTGGGGGAATATCCAGTCATTGTCCCTCCCCCATTAACTGTCTATGCTAACACAACTCACAGCCCCCATTCCATGGAGCATTCCAGCAATGAATGGAGGCAGGGAGGAGGGAAATGGTGGTACCAACACATGACTTGTTCATACAAAGTTTCAAATCAATAAAATAAATAAAAATTCCTTCTGGCCAACAACCTATCTGATCACTGACCAGTCATTCATCCTTCCTCACATACCACCACTGGCTTGGAGGACAAGCATCTACCACTCACATTCACCACTGGCTGACCATCCATTCTCCCGCTGGCCATCCCTCTCCTTTCATGACTGAGAAATCCATACTTCCACTGGTGACCATCCCCACTCCACCCAGTCAAATGCGTTAAAAACCTACAGAGGCCCAAGTGCTGCTTCCTGTGATCAGAGGCCCTTATGACAGCTGCATTTCTCACTCACCCCGGGGTCGGGTCACAGCCATAACCATGATGGGGACCCCAACACCTGAGGCCAGGACCCAGATGCAGATGTTGATCAGCTTGGCCTTGGCAGGTGTTCGGAAGTCTAGGGCCTTGACGGGGTGGCAGACAGCAATGTAGCGGTCGACACTCATCATGGTGAGTGTGAAGATGCTGGTGAACATATTGTAGTAGTCGATGGACAGTACAGCCTTGCAGAGCAGTTCCCCGAAGGGCCACGTCTCCATCAGGTACTTGGCACTCTGGAAGGGCAGTGTGCTTGTGGCGAGTGCATCAGCCAAGGCCAGGTTGAAGATGTAGATATTGGTGGCAGTCTTCATCTTAGTGTACCTTAGAAAGGAGAGCAGGACAATTAACCCACACCACATATTTCAGTTTCTTTTTTTCTTTTTTTCCTGGTTTTTCATGGTAGGGTCACTCTAGTCCAGGCTGATCTGGAATTCACTATGTAGTCTCAGGATGGCCTTGAACTCACATCAATCCTCCTACCTCTGCTTCTCGAGTGCTGGGATTAAAGGCGTACACCACCACACCAGGCCTTCAGTTTCTTTTTCTTTCTTTTTAAAAATATTTTTATTTGGAGCCGAGCATGGTGGTGCATGCCTTTAACCCCAGGACTCAGGAGGCAGAGGTAGGAGGATTATGAGTTCAAGGCCACCCTGAGAATAGTGAATTCCAGGTCAGCCTGGGCTAGAGTGAGACCCTACCTCGAAAAAAAACAAAAAAAAATTTTTTTTATTTGTTTATTTGCAAGCAGAGAGGGGGGGAGGGAGGGAGAGAGAGAGAGAGAGAGAGAGAGAGAGAGAGAGAGAGAGAGAGAGAGAGAGAGAGAGAGA
>PVHP010013222.1:0-41364 GCA_004024765.1 Zapus hudsonius | reverse complement strand
GAGAGAGAGAGAGAGAGAGAGAGAGAGAGAGAGAGAGAGAGAGAGAGAGAGAATGCACCCACCAGGGCCACCACCTTGTGGGTCTGGCTTATGTGGGTCCTGGGGAATTGAACCCGGGGCCTTAGGCACTGGAGGCAAGTGCCTTAACCGCTGAGCCATCTCTCCAGCCCAGGGGAAGATCTTTAATGCAAGGAAAAGAAGTGATACCTGAAGAAAATAGAGGAGCTTGGAATATTGGGGAGAGCAAAGGCTGGAAAAAGGCTTATCTTCCTAGGCTTTGGATGAAAGAGTTCGGTTTAAAAGAAGGAGCCCTGGATTCTAAGGGGTCTGTCACTGTGGACGCGAGATTGGCTTAACTGAGATAATATGTAAACAACAAATAATGCCAACTCGCCCCCCCCCCCCCCGAAAAAAAATGGAGGAAGGGAAGGAGGAAAAAAGAATGTAGTGGTTTGAAATTTCACTTGGGATTTAAGCCCCAGCTCTCACCGCCCCAACCATTATTCTTTGGGAACATTTTTTAATTACTGTAAAGTTATTTTAAAATAGGGCCTAATAGTATATAAAATTTTATAGGTTGCTTTTACTCTGTTTCAGAGAACCTCCTCTTGAAAGTCACTAAATTGTGTTTGCAATAACATTAAACCGATTTCCTTTCACTTTTATAATTCATATCTGGAATACTTGTCACTGAAACTTTTCCTGTCCAGTCAATTGTAAGATTAGTATACAAAGCAGTAGTGACTTAACCTTTTTACCTATCTATTGATTTAGCTGCTTGAAACTTTAATGAAAAAAATCTATATTTAAATTCTGAGTTAACTTTGTGTTGTATCTCTATACTCCTCCCTTAATTACCACTCAGGATTGGTCCCTTCTATAATAAAGTATAATATTTGTATGTGCCCTATATAAGGCTTCCCAAATGCTTTAAATCAAGATTACTTATAATACCTAATACAATGTAAGTGCTGAGTATATAGTTACTATTGAGAAATGAATGTATTGTTTGAAGGTTAATGACAATGAAAAGAATCTGTTCAATGTTAAATATAAATGCACTTTCCCCTAAATCCAAGGGCAGTTCAGTAAATAGATGTGGACCCTGTGGTTATAGGAAGTGGACTATATTTGGCAAGTAAAATAATAAATCCTGAATTAAGAGTGGTCCATTTTCTCTGTAAAATAAAAATGCTTATATTATAATGAGGATCACATCTTTGAAATTATGTGGCTTTAAAAGAATTTTTTTTCCCTACACAGAATGAAGATGTCCGACCTCACATCAGAGACAGATTTCGCTTGCATGATTTGCTGCCCCCAGATTAAGTACAAAGACTTTTCAGATCACTGAAGGGGGAGAGAATGCAGGACCCTTTTGGACTAAGACACAAACATTGCCATTACTGTTGAAATTTTGCATTTTTGTACCCCGTCTTGCTTTTCTTATCCTTGGTGCCCAATAATAATCAAGGGTTACAGAAAGAGACTTTAATCTCAGATTGAACACATACAGTAGGTAGGCTAAAACAGAAGAGTCTTTAGAACTAGTGCAACTCCAGTGAAATTTTTTTATGTACAGGACATTTGCAGTTTATAAAGAATTCTGTTTCTGCCACCAGCAGTTTGACCTGTAGTACACAGGATTTTATGAAAATAACAGAGATGAAAATGGACTTTTATTTTCTCTCTGTTTGGTGCTCTCAGTGGGTTTGTAGCCACTTTTCTGTTACATTATGATTCTCATTTCAACAGGAATGGCCAGTAAAAGTTGTTTTATTTTTCCTGTTAAGGTTTATAACCTTTTTACATTTTTGACCCTGTATTAGATTAGAATTTCATTATGCATTCCTTTTAGTTGAGGCGCTTCATAGTTTTCTGGAAATAGTCAATTTTTAGTTTTTTATTATACATTTGAATGGCCGTTTTCTTGCTTTGTCCGCCTGCACATTTGTATATTTGTTTAAAAATATTCTCTACTTTTAGTCCATGTAAGTTTCATTTTAAAAACATGCATTTATATTTTGTTTCTGTAATATTCTACTGTAGGTAAAATCTTCAAAAATCAAGAGACTGGGTAGATAAGAATGTATGAATGACCGATATTCAAAAGATTTAAACCATTGTGATGGCATGTATTTCCAAATGGTAATATCTTGCAATGGCACACAGATTTAATAGATAAAGGTATACCTCAGACTTCACTGTGCTCACCAATCTTTGAGGAGAATGAGTTCAGTCACCTGTTGGGCTTGATTTAGTAACTGCTGCCTTTGTTTTTCTCCAGAATGAAGTATTCAGCACAGTGGCTCAGTATTTTAGTTAACATTGCATGGGCTGGTAGTACCTCTGTTATACTCTGTTACAATCACTTTAAACTCTGTGTAACAGTTTTGGTACCTAACAGTAGCTATGCATAATTCTGTGGCACAGTACACTCCAAGCCACCAATGCAGTGAATATGCTCTCATAGTGGTTTTCTATACTATATGAAAACAGTCTTCAAGCCCTGGCTCTCTAATGCAGGTACCACAAGAGGGTGATATTTTTATAGTGGCGTGTAATCTCCTTTTCAGGAGGCTTTTTATGGAAGGTAGAATTTGTAAAAGTTAGTATGCTTGGCCTCTCAACTGCATTAATGTGCCACAGGCGCAGACTGTTTTTGTGTAAAGGATGTCAAAGAACGGCACTTTTTCTAAAGAGTTTGATATTTTGTATGCTTGTTAAGAAAGTACAGTATTGGAAATTAAAGGTGGACAACTGATAATTGAGGAGTATGTCAGTTAATTTTTTATGTATATTACCTGTTTACTTGTACAACTTATTGTACAAATTACATGCAGCTTCATTTTCAAATGAATCCTTAAAATAAGGAAATCTTTTTAGGAAAACATTTAATTTTTGTATTTTTGATTTTAAAGGCATGAGTTATGTCAGTTTTCAGTGTATTAATGAAGATCTTAACTTTTCATCAGGTTGAGTGTTTTCTTACTATATTATCTGTTGTATATGTAGTTAGCATATTGTGTCACTGAACTGTTTAAAAATCTAGCATGTAGAGCAAGCCTGTTGTGGAAAATCCTTATTCATTAAAAAAAATAATAATCATGGCAGATTTTCTGCAAAAAAAAGCAAAAGCATTTGCAATTCAGAAAACTGATTTTTTTTTAATTTAAAGAAAGGTATTTTGCTTGCAGGAAAAATATTACAGATTCATTTAATGAGAATCTTTGAAATGTATTTATCTTTAGGGCACCTGGGCATCTTTATGCTGTTTGTCTTATGTCTTTCTTGAAATAAAATGTACATACGTTACCTTTACATATGCTCTTGCTCAAAATTGTGAAACTAGTTCATTGCTCCCTGCTCCCACTTTTTTTATGCTTAAACAGCAAACTTCAAGGTCTGAACTTTCAGCATGCATAACTGCTGAAAGCTTTCAAAGTCCTTCCCACAACTATAAGGGGAATGTTAAGTACCTATACCATTATACCTATGGGCACTTACAAAGAGCAACTTTCAATTACCTTATATTAACAGAAAGTTGTTTTCAATTCCACATAGGAGAGCTTTTTTAATAATCTGCTAATAAATCAACCAAAACAAGCTTCAGTAAAGAAAGAAACTGGGAAATTTTATGTGGTCTGAGATTTCTTTAGACCAAACTAATATATTATTTTCTCTATTACTTTATTTGGGTGAGTCTAAAGTTGGTCATACAAAATTAAAATATATATGTAAAAGAAGCAGTTTAGCCAGCTTAATGTTTATCTCCCAATTGCCCCTTTTCCATATATTTTTTGGTATCTATTGAACACTTCCATCTAGTCAATCAGAGATGTGGGTGTTTTTTTTTTTGTTTGTTTGTTTTAATTTGAGGTGTGCCCAGCGTGTCAGCTCATACAGGAAACATGACTGTAGTAAATGCAGAAATCAATCCATGTTGAGACACAGCAAGTAACCTGCATACACATTACAACTTGGAAGGACCTATTGAAATTGTGCTACTTCCAGTTATGAATGTTTCACTTTTAAGACATTCTTTCAGATATTTATATCACTGTTAGAGGATACTGTAATTTGGTTGTATTTTTAATTCCATGTAATTTATGTAGCCCTTAACCACATTTATTACCTTTCTCTTTGGGTTCAAAGAGAGAACTGATGACAATTCATAACCATAAATTGTTTATGTTAGCTAGTATGTATATTTATTTATCCAGTGGCTTTATTTCCCAAAATGTTTGGGGTTTGTTGAAAGCATTGTGTAACTTCTATAAATGGCTATTTTCTTGTAATTGTTGGTGAAATGGATGTGTACATTGTTTTGTTTTTATATATATGTATATATATATATATCTGAGGGTATTTTTTTTAGGGATAATAGTATGTGTTTTTTTTAAAGTTATCTTTTGCCAATGACTTTTTCAGCTAGCTTTTACTTTTACTCAACCTTTTAAAGAAGCTTATGTTTTGTTGAGAACTAGGCTATAAAAGAGAGACTTCACTCAATGAAGAAAGCATTTCATTATTCCTACAAATCTTTCCAATGAGCACAGAATTCTTGATAAGGACCAGATCTCTTCCACATCTGTGTCAGTCACATAAATTTTAAAATGTAAAGGACACTGAAGCCTTCATTTACTTGTACTAATTAATATAAGGGTATTATATAATATATCATTAGATAGTTAAGGTTTTCTGACCTGACTTCTCTTTGTCTTCCTAGGTATTTATTTGTTACCTCTTTTAATCTTGTATGTCTAAATTAACTTAGTTAATAGCTACCCACCGAATAACTATGCCAAGCAACCAGGAAAGAATGTTTATTTTATTTCCCCTTATAGGGGAAGTGTGGACTGGGAACAAAAATGTAAGGCCACAGGCCTGAAGTCGTCCTTCATTCATTTTCTTATTCCTCTCACAAACTATTTTGAGTATTTTTTTTCAGTGCTGATGTACGTGATTGTATCATTACTTTTCATGTCTTCCCTTGAGTTGAAAGCCTGCTAGGAATTTGTATAAAATGCATTTAAAATGTTCAGAGTAAGAACTCCACATCTCAGTATCTTATATTGGAATACTACTTAAATTATTATTGGAATCCAAGTCTCACTCACTAGGATACATTTTTATAAAATGTTTCTCTCTATCTTGAATTGAAATTATTTGTCCAGGGCTAAGAATTCTGCAGACATAACATGTTTTGAAATCTTTTTTAAAAGGGGTTAAGAGAACAAGTTTATACTAGCTTATGGTTTTGATATTAGTATTTTAGGATAGATCAGTGGTTCCCAAACCTGACTGATCACCAGAATGACCCTGAGGAGATTTTAAAATACAGACTCCTGAAAGCTAACCCTAGAAAACTGCCTCATGGTGTCTAGTGTAGGGCCCGAGAATTCTGTATTTCTAAAGCTCTCCTGGTGGTGATTCTAATGGGTAAATTTGAGATATCCCTGTTTTAAATTATGTGGTTTAAGAGTAGGTAATGATTAAAGTTGACCAGATATCTCTGTCATAGCCTTTCTTTTCTTCCTTCCCCTCTTTTCCTTCTTTCCCTTTTCCCTTTCGTAAATGGAGACCAGATTTCATAGGGTTTATTCAAGATACTTGGAGAAACAATGAAGATTGAGGCTACTGCTTTATCATTTTTGTTTCATATTTTTAAGAGTTTGCATTTCTAGGACTCAGAATAGTTGATCATTTACGTAACTGAAGGACATGTCCCTGAATGAGACCATTATATATATTACCTGAAATATTTCACTATTTTTTTATTTTATAAATCTTTGTAGAAATAAACAATGAAATACTACTTTCATCTTTTGAAATGGGATTTTTTCAAGCTAGTGTCTTTTTGGCATTAAGGTAGGGGGGAATTAATATTTTCTCTACCCATTTCCACATGAATCAATATAGTCATGGACATTTAAAAAATTTCAATTTAATTTTTACTTATTTACTATGCAGTTTAGCCGTGAACAAGTAATGTAGGTTTAGGTTTCTCATCTTCAAATGGCCTGATCACCCTACCTCACAGGGTTGTTGTGAGGATAAATAAAACTTTTATGGAAGCACTTTTCTTTGATGACATTTTATCAGTCATTAGAAAAAATGTAATTTGTAACATCCCCTTTTTGTTTAAAGTATGCAAAATTTTCACATTTCTTTCCCTTTTTATACTAATCTTCAGGACAAGCCTGTAAGTACCACAAAATGGGCTCCAGATCAGGAAAAACTGATATGGAAACAATCAGAATGGACCCAACACCAAGCTATTCTGAGAAATGGCTTCACTTATCACTACAATATACTGTATCTTTGTGCTGGCTTCTTGTGTGACCATGAGTGTACATGATTACAAAGCCTTTAGCCCACAAACTACAATAAAGGAATATAGAGCAGGGCAAGCTAGTTCTGAAGGTAATGCCGTTTTTAGACTCCAGCCTCCAAATGTAGCTCTGTATTTTGCAGATAAAGGAAATGGATCTACAAAAGTGTGTCTCCAAAGTGACAGAGCTGGGGCAAGAATCTAGGTCTGTTAATTACCATATTTGATGATATTCTTAGCATCTCCCATGAGCCAAGTAAAACATTTGAACCAACCTGAATAAAAGGGTTGGCTTTGCAAAGATGACAAAATTGACTGAGCTGAATCTTTTGATAACTATTTCATTAAGCTCCAAATTCACTCAGTCTTTAGAAATAAATGGTCATACTAAAGGCAAATAGTTGGTTCAGAGTATAGTTTATGAAAGACATGAATTCAAGTCCTTGAAGAACTCATCCACTTTGTCAAGTCACTTTCCTTTGAGATGTGGATACATTCAGACCCATAAATATAAGATCAACATCAGAGCATGTTTTGTACTGTAAACCCACGGTCAAATCATGGTTGAGATGTTCATGAATGGTGGCAGTTATGTAGGAGATGGGTCTTTAGTGCCACACACCTATAGTCCTACCATGCTGTAAATTCTGATCAGGCCAGCCCGGATATGTAAAATCCCCATCTCAAAACTTCTGTAACTCCGTGCAAGAGTTCCAACTGGTTTATGCATTTACTGGGTGGACAGGTGAGACTGGTAATTCTGGGTAGAACACAGCTTGTCTTAAAACTTATTAACTATAGATATAGGGCACCCCTTGGAGAAAGGTATGTTTTCCCCACTAGTAAAAATGGGAGGTTCTTTTTAGTACAGGGGATTGGATCTAAGGCCTTGTATGTGGTAGACAAGCGGTCTACCACTGAGCTACACCCCAGATCCAGATGCTGACTCTGTCCTCTTACCCTATACCCCTCATCCTCCCCTCCCAGGTAGTCTTGCTTTAGCCCAGGCTGACCTGGAATCCACTATGTAGTCTCAGGATGGCCTTGAACTCACAGTTACCCTCATACCTCTGCCTCCCAAGTGTTGGGATCAAAAGCATTCGCCACCAACCACATCTGGCTGGATGCTGACATGTTAAGATTCTGTGGTAGAGCTAGGCATGGCAGCACCCCTTTAATCCCAGCAGTACAGCTAAGGACCACCGTGAGTTCCACATCAGCCTGGAATAGACTGCTTCAGCAGTCCCCACAAGAGATTCTTTGGTAGATTTTGAATTAAAATTGTAACATGTCAATAAATGGTTCCATGTTAAATCATAGAACTCAAATATAATGCAACTCAGTAATTGTGGTTTTTTTTTTTTTTTTTTGAGACAGGTCACAACTGCACACTGTCCAACCGTTCAGCTCCAAACTCGTGGATGCACGTGATCCTCCTGCCTGAGACTGAGACTACAGGCATGCACTTTAGCACCCAGCAATATGGATCACAATTTGGGAAGGTTACAAATAAAAGTTTTAAAAAAAAATATTTTGTTTATTTGAGACAGAAAGGCAAATAGAGGGAATGGGCCCACTAGGACCTCCAGCCACTGCAAAGGAATTTCAGACAACATGCTCCACCTTGTGCATCTGATTATATGTGGGTACTAGGGAATCTAACTTGGGTCCTTCTGCTTTGTAGGCAGATGTCTTTACTCAACCATCTCTCCAGCCCCTAAAAAGTTTTAATCTGGCTATATTTGCAGCTTTTGAGGTGGCCCTTTTTTTTTCTCCCCCTTTGAGATAAGGTCTCTCTAGCCCAAGCTGACCTGGAACTCGCTGTTCCTACCTCTATCTCCCAAAAGGCATGCACCAGCACACCTGGCTGTGCAGTTAAAGCCTGCCTTTTAAAGAGTGTATTTTAATTCATTTATTTGAGAGAAACTATGGGCACACTAGGGCCTTTTGCCACTGCAAACAAACTCCATACAATGTCTCTTTTTGTATCCAGCCTTAGGTACTCGGGAATTGAACCCAGCCAGTAGGCCTTGCAAGCAAACATCTTTAATCACTGAGCTATATCTCCAACCCCTAAACCTGCTTTTCAACCATTTCACTCATACAAGATTTTGAATCTGACTCTTAAGGCACTTCACTTTTTTCTTTCTTTCTTTTTTTTTTGGTTTTTCGAGGTAGGGTCTTGCTCTAGTCCAGGCAGACCTGGAATTCACTATGTAGTCTCAGGGTGGCCTTGAACTCACTGCAATCCTCCTGACCCTCCTACCTCCGCCTCCCGAGTGCTGGGATTAAAGGTGTGCGCCACCACGCCCTGCAGCACTTCACTTTTTAAAAAAGCTGCAGGACTGGGGAGATGGCTCAGTGGTTAAAGGTACTTGCTTGCAAAGTCTGGTGGCCCAGGTTCTATTCCCCAGTACCCACACAAAGTCAGCTGCACAAAGGGTTGCATGCATCTGCAGTTCATTTGTAATGGCAGAGCATGCCCAACTCTATACTTTGTATCCCTTTCAAATAAATACTTTTTTAAAAAAGCTGCAAATATCTTGGCTTCATTCCATCAATGACTTTAGTAATGAAATTTTTGAGCTTGGAGTGTTGGTACATGCTTATAATCCTAGCACTTGCCAACCTGGACTGGACAGCAAGTTCTAGACTACTTAGTGAAATCTTGTTTCAGAACTAAATCGGGGGTTTTTTGAGGGCAGAGTTATTTTGTTTTATGGTGCTAGAAATCAAATGCATGTTTTATATAAAAGGCCTGAGTGGCTCCCCAGGGTAGGAGTGGGTATTTCACTGTTACTGTATGTGACGATAGGTCTCCCCTTGAGACTAAAATGAATAACAAAAAGTCTTGAGGACTAAAGTTCCAGCACATAGTTCTAGACACTTGTTTCCCTATTTCCTTGTTTTAGAACTATATTTTACATAGTACTTCCACCCTCAAAACCCATATTTAATCACATGGTTTAAAACGTTGATAACTTCAGCCAGGTGTGTGTAACGTAGGATTGCCATGAGTTGGAGGCCAGCTTGAGCATTTCAGGTTAGCCTGGGCTAGATTGAGACCCTATCTCTAAAGACCCCCCCCCAAAAAAAAAGATTGGTACAGGGTAGGCTTTGAAGTATTTGTTTGATAGTTATTTGTTTAATAATTTTATAGTTTGGACTTCTAAATACCAGAAAACTGACTTAGTGTGTCCAGAACTGATGACACGCAGGAAAAGTGGTTCATAATAAAGTCACGACACACTAAGCTAGATTTTAATTTTATTTATTTAGGAAACAACCACAATTGGATACCTGCTTATAAAACAGAAACAGAAAGCCTGCTGAAATTTCTTTGGTTTTATTTTTGAGATGGTCTCTCATGGAGGACTCACTGCCTATAGAGCCTTGGTTGGCCTTCAACTCCGGATCTTCCTGTTTCCAACGGCACAAGTGCTGTTATTGAGAAGCACGATACAACAGGCAGCTATAGAATGTGAATGGCTAACAAGTGAACAAGAAGCTGTCATCTGTGTTGCTAAAAGTGCATGTCAGTGGTAGGGGCGCCTCAGCATTCAGGCACTAGCATAGTATGAGTGATGCCTAGCACCAAAGCAAAAACAAGTCTGCATGTCAACTTACCTGTTTGCTCTGGAGTCATAAATTTTTTTTGGACTCATCTCCCTGTGTTTCAGCTCTTTTTTTTTATTTGCCAGGAGAGAGAGAGAGAGGAGAGAGAGAGAGAGAGAGAGAGAGAGAGAGAGAGAATATGAATGTGGGCCTCCAGTGGCTGCAAACCCCAAACCTATGTGCCACTTTGTGCATCTGACTTTACACGAGTACTGGGGAATTGAACTGAACCTTGGGCCATCAGGCTTTGCAAGCAAGTGCCTTTACCTCTGAGCCATCTCTCCAGCACACACACCCCCTTTTATTACTGAACCTGGAGCTCAATGGCAGATAGTTAGCAAATCCTGAGGAGCCTACTATCTTCACATTGCTGGGGTTATAGGGTTATAGGGACTGTGCCCAGCTTTTACATGGCTGCTGGGGATCTACGGTCAGGTACTCATGTTTGTGTGCCACACACTTTAACAAATGAACCATCTCCCCAGTTCCTCTGTTAATATTTTTAAAAGCTATACTGTTTAAAACAATTTCAGAAGCCGGACGTGGTGGCACACGCCTTTAATCCCAGCAGAGGTAGGAGGATCACCATGAGTTCAAGGCCACCCTGAGACTACACAGTGAATTCCAGGTCAGCCTGGACTAGAGCAAGACCCTACCTCGGAAAACAACAACAAAAAAAAATTTCAGCCAAACTGGGTTAATATGTAAGGCTCTGCATTTTTCCCTCAGCATGTCAGGGCCACTTCAGGAAAAATCAGCCTTTCCTAAGATGC
The DNA here is from genome assembly GCA_004024765.1 of Zapus hudsonius. Lineage (NCBI taxonomy): Eukaryota > Metazoa > Chordata > Mammalia > Rodentia > Dipodidae > Zapus > Zapus hudsonius. The sequence continues at coordinate 30,642 of PVHP010013222.1, read as the reverse complement.
CTGGAAAATTTATTTAAAACTGCCATTTTCTTAGCTACTTAGCTCACTAAATAGTGCTGCGAACTTAGTAATAAAAATGCTTGCTGTTAGGATTCAACTGTACTAGTTTTCCTTTGAGACTACCTTCATAAAGAAACTAGCCTTTTGGACAGGTTTTTTTTTGGGGGGATTCTTTTTTTTCTTTCTTTGAGACAGTCTCGCATGGTAGCCCCAGGCTGGCCTGTAGCTCATGATAATCCTCCTGCATTAGCTTCCCACATGCTAGAATTACAGGTGTGAACCATCACACCCAGCTTAAAAACAAACAAAAAAAACCCAGTTTTGCATAGAAGTTTATTCATTCAGTTACTGAATGGTTATTAAGTACCTAATATGTAGCAAACACAAGTCTAACAAAGTATTTGTCTCTCAACATTTCATAGCTGCAATACTGGACTAATGTATTCAGATTTTTACCTGAGGTCAAGAATTCAGGGGTAACATCCTGCAGTATTTAAGTAAGAGAGTGGCCAGTTGGACCTCAGGGAGTACAAGATAGGGTAAGATGTCTTGGGAAATCAAGCAGGATCTGTGGCCCTACCTTCACAATGCTGTCATCGTCCACCAACTTCTATGGTCTAGGAAGTCTCAAGTTCCAAATTCTAATGACCTGGGAGAAAGAAGCTTTTGGTTATTACTTCATACCAGTTCCACTGATAAAATTAAAACTACATCTCGGGGCTGGAGAGATGGCTCAGTGGTTAAGGCACTTGCCTCCAGTGCCTAAGGTCCCAGGTTCAATTCCCCAGTACCCACATATGCCAGACCCACAAGCTGGTGGCCCTGGTGTTCTCTCTCTCTCTCTCTGCTTGAAAATGAATAAATAAAATATTAAAAAAAAAACTACATCTCTCTGGCTCAGGGCTTAAGGTACTTGCCTCCAATGCCTAACAATCTGAGTTCGATTCCCCAGTACCCACGTAGAGCCAGATGCACCAAGTGGCACATGCTTTTGCAGTTGGTCTGCAGTGGCTGGAGTCCCTGGTTACACCCATTCTGTTTGCCTCTTCTATTTTTCTCTGCATATAAATGAATAGTAAACAAAACATTAAACTATATTTCTCATAGATCTGCAGACTGATGAGGTCTGTTGAGTAACTCTTGCTTAGGTCTTCCATGGTGATTGGGAATGAAATCAACAGTTCAATTAAGGTGGATAGCTAAGATGATTTCTTCACTCCTACGTGTGTTGTCTCAGCTGGAACAATCGGGCCATTTCTCGCTGAACAGCCTCTTCATGTAATTAACATGAACTTCTCAAAAGCATGGTGGTCTCAAGGTTTTAAGAAAAAAAATGCTGGGATGGAGAGATGGCTCTGCAGTTAAGGCGCTTGCCTCCAGTGCCTAAGGCCCTGGGTTCAATTCCCCAGTACCCACATAAGCCAGACACACAAGGTTGACAGCCCTGGCATACACATTCATTCTCTCTCTCCTTAAAAATGAATGAATAAAATATTTTTTAAAAATGCTTTTAAGACTGGAGAATTTGCTCAGTGGTTAAAGTGCTTGCCTATAGAGCCTAACAACCTGGTACCCACGTAAAGCCAGATGTACAAAGTGGCGCATGCATCTGGAGTCCGTTTGCAGAGGCTGGAGGTCCTGGCACGCCCATTCTTTCTCTCTTCTCTCTCTGCTTGCAAATAAATTAAAAAATATATATTTGTAAGCAGAGAAAGAGAGACTCACAGAGAAAATGGGCACAGCAGGGCCTCTTGCTACTGCAAACCAACTTCAGATACATGAAGACTTCAATACTTAATGTTCAGAGGGTTGCGTCAACATTGGAGATGAGTTACCATAAATTTGATGGTTTTGTAAGTTAATTATATCCCCCCTAAGGACAGATTCAGATGGTATAATCCTTGAAACATATCCTGGAAAATGATGGGCCCATGCAACAAGGGACCCTGAACCGAAGAGTTTAAATAGCTTTGCTCTACTTCTAACCCTTCTTGATCAGCTGGGCTAAGCCAGAAGACAGGGCTCTGAGAAGTCCATCTGCTCTTACATGCAACATCATTTCCTGAAAAGGAAGAAATGCCCGTGAGTTTCCTCATATATAACAACAGAAGTGTCCAGCCCTATAATATCTGTCCATTTAGAGACACTTGATCTCCACAGTGAACTTTTTATTTATTTTTTTTTTTAGGTTTTTCGAGGTAGGGTCTCGCTCTAGTCCAGGCTGACCTGGAATTCACTATGTAGTCTCAGGGTGGCCTTGAACTCATGGCAATCCTCCTATCTCTGCCTCCCGAGTGGTGGGATTAAAGGCGTGCGCCACCACGCCCGGCTTTAAAATGTGTAGCCCAGGCTGGCCTCGAACTCATGATCCTCCTGCCTCCGCCTCTTCAGCAATATCCTACCGGCGTGTGCCACCACAACCGGCCACAGTGAAATTTTTCTGTTTTGTTTTTCGAGACAGCTCAGGCTGACTTAGAACTCACTCTTTATCTCCAGGCTGGCCTTGAACTCACAGTAATCCTCCTACCTCAGCCTCCTGAATGCTGTGACTAAAGCTGTGCACCACCACAACAGGCCACAGTGAACTTTTAAATATACTGTATTCCACAATACTTTTATTTTTTCATACATTTTATACAGAGAGAACTGAAAGAATACAAAAGCAATTTTAGAAATTTAGGGGGGAGACTGGAGAGATGGCTCAGGAGTTAAGGTACTTTCTTAAAAGGCCTAACAGCCCAGGTTAGAGTCACCAGTACCCATGTAAAGCCCGATGCACAAGGTGGTACATGCTTCTGGAGTTTATTTGCAGCATGTGGAGGTCCTGGCACTCCCATTCTGCCTTCTCTTAGTCTCTACTTGCCAATAAAAAATAATGTGAAAGTAGTTGTCATCTGCAGATGGCATAGAATAGGGAGGAGGGGTTGATGGGTATCAACATTTAAGGAGTGGCCAGAGGAGAAAACTTTAGAATGGGTAGCAACTTCAAAGTAGGGTCTTGGGCTGGAGAGATGGCTCAGTGGTTAAGGCACTTGCCTCCAGTGCCTAAAGCCCCAGGTTCAATCCACCAGGACCCACATAAGCCAGACCCACAAGGTGGTGGCCTGGTACTCTTGTTCTGTGTGTGTGTGTGTGTGTGTGTGTGTGTGTGTGTGTGTGTATGTAGATATATATATATATATATATATATATATATATCTGTGCTTGAAAATGAATACATAAAATATTTTTAAAAAAGAATAAGTGTTTCCAACTGGAGAGTTGGCTCACTGGTTAAGTGGCTTGCCTGCAGAGCCTGACAACCAGGATTTGATTACCCAGCACCCATGTACAGAAGTGGCAAATGACTGGAGTTTGTTTGCAGTGGCTGGAGGCCCTCAAGTACCCATTCTTTCTGTTCCCTCTCTCTCTACTTGCAAAAAAAAAAAAAAAAAGTAGGGTCTTGCTCTAGTCCCAGGCTGACCTGGAATTCACTATACTATAGTCTCAGAGTGGCCTCGAACTCATAGCAATCATTTTACCTTTGCCACCTGAGTGCTGGGATTAAAGGCATGGGCCACCATGCCTGGCTGGATTAGCAACTTTAAAAGACCAGGATTCGATTCCCCAGTGCCCATGTAAAGCCGTATGCACAGTGGCACATGTGTCTGGAGTTTGTTTTCAGGGGCTGGAGGCCCAGGCATGCCCTTTCTCTCTCTCTCTCTCTCTCTCTCTCTCTCTCTCTCTCTCTCTCTCTCTCTCTCTCTCTCTCTCTCTCTCTCCCTTGCAAATAAATAAAAATAATTTAAATTTCTTTTTCAATTTAGGTGTGTGTGTGTGTACATAACCAGGGTCCCACGCAAACAAATGTCTGTCTGGTTTTATATGAGTGCCTGGGAAATTGAACCTGGGCCAGCAGGCTTTTCAAGCAAGTGCCTTTAACCACTGAGTCATCTCTCTAGCTCCTTTTTTCTTTTGTCTTTATCAAGGCAGGATTTCACTTTAGCCCAGGCTGACCTGGAACTTACTAGGTAGTCCCAGACTGGCCTCAATTTTACAGGGATCTTCCCATCTTATTCTCCCCAGTACTAGGATTAAAGGTGCATGCACCATGCCTGGCTCTTTTGTTCTTTTTTTAATATTTTATTTATTTGAGAAAGAGAGAGAGGGAAAGAGGCAGATATATAGAGAGAGTATGGGCACGCCCGGGCCTCCAGCCACTGCAAACAAGGCACCAACTTGTGTATCTGGCTTTATGTGGCTATTGAACTAGGGTCCTTATGCTTTGCCTGCAAATGCTTTAACCGCTAAATCATCTCTCCAGCCCCCTTTTTTAAGACAAGGTCTTGTTATGTAGCCCTAGCCCTAGCTGGCCTTAAACTTAAGGATGATTCTTCTACCCACTCTGCCTTTTGAATGCTGAAATTACATGTGTATACCACAACTGGCTTGCTTGGCTAGCTTTCTTTCTTTCTTTGCAAGCAGAGCAAGAGAATGGGTGTACCAGGTCATTAGACTTCGCAAGCAAGTGCCTTATCCATTTAGTCATCTCTCCAGCCCAACTACCACATTACTTCATGCACCAATACAATCAAATGACTCCAAAATTCTCTGAGCTCTCTAATTCCAACAAAGTGTATTAGAAATTTCTATTTGGGGGCTGGAGAGATGGCTCAGCGGTTAAGGCACTTGCCTCCAGTGCCTAAGGCCCCCAGTTCAATTCCCCAGGACCCACATAAGCCAGACCCACAAGGTGGTGGCCCTGGTGTGCTCGCTCTCTCTTTCTCTCTCTCTCTGTCTCTCTGTCTTTGAAAAATGAATAAATAAAATAATTGAAAAAAAAAAGAAATTTCTATTTGGGTCTAGGGAGATGGCTCTGAGTTTAAAGGTGCTTGTTTGCAAAGCCAGCTGGCCTGGGTTCGATTCCCCAGTATCCATGTAAAACCAGATGCAAGAACCCTGGAATGCTCATAACTTTCTCCCTCTCATTCTCTCTCCCCCTCTTTGCTGGCAAATAAATAAAAATATTTTTCTTTAAAAGAAATTTCTGTTAGGAGGTCCTGCAGAAATTTTAGGATCGGTGTTGTCCTGCAATCTTGGTTAGGATGAGAGGCACTGCCCAGTCATTTTAAGGGAAACATATTGAGCATTTAGTGGATGTCAGGCACTGGGAATGCAGTAGCAAAGAACATAGGATAGCTGTGGTGCACTGGCACACCATCCAGCTAATCAGGAGTCAGAGGTAGAAATACTCATGCTTGGAGGGCAACCTGGGCAACACAGTAAGGTAGAGGCCAGCCTAGACTACATAGATCCTTTCTCCTCTTTCCCCTGCCCAAATAAGAAGGAAAACAAGCAAGGTACCTCTACATGATCATTAAAGAATAAATGTTATGACAAAAACTATGAAGTGTGACAGTAATGGAGGAGGTCCCTTGCAGGAGAGAGATCAAGGAAAGGCTTGCTGCAAAGGTAACATGTGCACTTTGACCAGGAGCTTCAGAAGCAAACCATAGAAAAGTGTAGAAAGTGCACTATTGGTAGAAAAAGCAGTAACCACAAACCTCCTAGGCTGGAAGAAGCTTAGTAGCTTTAAGCAATGAGGGGAAGAGAGGAGGGAGGAGGAGGTGAGAGGAAGAGGGAAGAGGAAGATGAGAAGACAAAATATAAATGAGAATGCCAAGAGGGATTTGGTGGTCTGTAGGAACCAGTCTATGCAGGGCCTTGTAGGCTATGAAAAGATGAACTTTATTCTAAAATAAGCCATTATAGAAATATCAACTAGGGGGAAGTAGTGTTGTTATTTACTGTGATGGCTTGACAGGACTCTAGAGTCACCTGCCTAGGAACCTCCACAAATATCAATGTTAGTTATCTTAACCTTGAATGCTAGCTGCTTGTCTGCCTTTTGCTAGAAGGCCAGCTGGTCTCACCTAGAAGTACAGATTTTCCTGATATAGGGAACATAGAGGATGGGCACATGGCCAATTCAACATGGTGACCTGATTCCAGCTGCACCTGGGTGGGCATGCTGCCCTGCTAAGAAAGCCACTAAAACTACATTGGGAATAGAGGGCTGTAGAGATTATGTGCCTGCAGAGTCTAACGACCCGGATTCCTCAGTTCCCAGATGCAGAAAGTGGCACATGCATTGGAATCCATTTGCAGCAGCTAGAGGCCCTGGTGTGCCCATTCTAATCTCTGTCTATCTCTCTTCTATCTTTCTCTGTTTGCAAATAAATGTTGTAACACACACACACACACACACACACACACACACACAAATTAAGATACCTTAGGGCCTGGGAGATGGCTCAGGGATTAAAGCTCTGCAGGAATGAGTTCAATTCCCCAACAATCCACATGGATGGGCATTCATTTGTAGCAAGAGACCCTAGTGTGTGTGTGGCACACACGTGTTCACACACACACACGCACGCAAATAGGTTTTTTAAAAAAAGATGTTGGATTAACCTGGTAATAAGAGAAATAAAAATACATGGCTTCAGGATAAATATTGGAAACAGATCCAGAATTTGAGGAATGGAATTGGGGGGGAGTGGAAGAAATCAAGGCTAGTTTGCAGGAGTGTCATCACCACTCAATCTCCAAAATCATCATCTTCCTCCACCCCCATTCAATCACTCACTGTACTTGGGTTTCCCAGAGAAACAGATCAATAGGATGTGAATATAGAGATTTATTTTAAGGACTTGGTTTACATAATTGTGGGTGCTGGCAAGTCGGCTTGGATATCCAAGGGAGATCTGATCTTGCAGTATGAAGGCAAAATTCTTCCTTCCCCAGGTCTTGTTTTAATTAGACTTTCTGGCTGGATCCACATGTGTTATGGAGTTAAGCTGCTCTACTCAGTTTACTGACTTAAATGTTAATCACATCTAATTTTTATAGACACTAGATTGGCATTTGACCAAAAACTGGGTAACATGGGTACCATGGCAAAGCCAAGTTAATATATAAAATTCATCATTATAATCACTAAATTCTACTGACTTATTTCTCAGAGTGGTTCTTCTCCATCATCATTGCCTTAGTTTAGGCTTTTATTTTTATTTAATTAAATTCAATATGGGGAAGGGGGTAGCTCAATGGTAGAAGCTTTTCATAGAATGCTGAGGCTATTGTTTTATTCCTAGCATGGCAAATAAATTCATTCATAAAATTCTTATGTATTAGGCATTTTGCCAAATGTTTAAGATACTATTATGAATAATAGACTGCCCTCAGGGACATACATTCCAACCTTCCTCTCCCTTCTGTCCTGCCTGCCTACTTTCAATCCATCTTTATAAATGGATGCTATATAAAGAGGTCATCACTGTACTGGTTAAGATTGCCAGGTTTGGGGGCTGGAGAAATGGCTCAGCGGTTAAGGTGCTTGCCTCCAGTGCCTGAGGACCAGGGTTCAATTCCCCAGTACCTACATAAGCCAGCTGCAAAAAGTGTCTGGAGTTTGTTAGCAGTGGCTAGAGGCCCTGGCACGCCCAATTCTCTCTCGCCTTGTCTGCATTTCTCTGCTTGCAAATTATATATACATATATATATATATATATATATATATATATATATGTATATGTATATATATAAAAGATTGCCAGGCTTGGTTGTCCATGCCTTTAATCCCAGCACTGGGGAGGCAGAGGTGGGATCTGTGAATTCGAGGCCAGCCTAGAACTACAGAGTGAGTTCCAAGTCAGCCTGGGCTACCCACTTCAAAAAACAAAACAAAACAAAAAACCCAAGATCATCACTGTAAAGTATTACTTGAAAGACCATGTCTATAAAATGTTTGACTAAAAAATGTACAAGAAACATGGCACACTGGTTGCCTCTAGAAAAATAATGGCCGATGGCTGTGCCTACCTTTTCATAACTGAATGCTTTATCAAGTAGACCTATTACATATTTGAAGGCAAATTAAAAAAAAAAACTCAAAATACCCAAAGTAGCTAGTCCTACAAGAGAGCCCAGTGTGTCCCAAAGAACAAAGACTGTGTCTCCTTTTAGGCCCTTTACCGTGAGTTTACATAGGATCGTGCCCGTAGGCAGGCAGGTAGGTCCCAGGCGGAGTCGCAAGCTGTCTTGCTACCGGAAATGCTCCAGTGCACCTTCCTCCGGGTCTCCGATTTCCCGAGCGCCCGCATCACGAAAACTTTCCTGCCGCTTGTGACCTCTGCACGAACCCTTACGATGCTTCTTTTCCTTAAGGCCTTCCTCACGGGCCGGACTGTCCTGCGAAAGAATCCATGCGACTGCCTCCCGGGAAGGGAAAAGCCTGGGGGCCGTGGGGCCATCCCACGGGCACGCACGCGATGGCGCCCAGCAGGGACTCGGAGCTCGGTACCGGGATCTTCTGCATCCACCTGCGACCCGAGGCTGTGACCCGGGGGCCCGCGCCCAGGGCCGCCCCGCTAACCTGCCGGCACCAACTTCTCCTCCCCGGGAGCCACGGCCGGGGTGCCTGCCCGCCGGGCCGGCCGGCTCGGCGGGACCAGGACGGAGACTCCGCCCCTCCCTCACCGGGGGGCGGAGCTCGGCCCCGCCCCTCCCTCACAGGGGGCGGAGCTCGGCCCCGCCCGCGCCGTCAGTCCGCCGCGGTCCCGGCGTGCCCCGCGCGGGCCAGCGAGAGCCCGGCCCGAGCCTCGCGTCGGCGGCCGTGCAGCGCAGTGCCGCGCTCATTCTCACCGCCACCCTCACGCTCACGCCCGGCTTGGCTCGAGATGGCGGCGGCGGCGGCGGCGGCGGCGGGCGACTCGGACTCGTGGGGTGAGGCTGAGCAGAAGTTCCGGGCCGGCTCGGGCGGGCGGGCGCCGCCGACCCTCGTCTCAGGCGAGGTCCTAACGCGACCCTTTCTCTCCCGTAGACGCCGACACGTTCACGGTGGAGGACCCGGTGCGGAAGGTGGGGGGCGGCGGCGGCGGCGGCGGCACCGCCGGCGGGGACCGCTGGGAAGGCGAGGACGAGGACGAGGACGTGAAGGTGGGTGCGGGGCGGGCGGGGGCTCGGGGCCCGTGGGGCCCGGCGCGGGGACGGCCGGCCGGCCGGCCATGTGGGCTGCTGCTGGCGGCTCCCGCTCTCCCGCCCCGGTCCCACCCGCCAACCGGCGGCCCGCGGTGACAGCAGCGCCCGGCCCGGCCCGGCCCGGCGGCCCACGTGCGAGCTCGCGTTCCGGTCGTTCTCACCGGAACCCGAGCCGTCCGCTCCAGCCCATATGGAAGGGCTGGAAAGCCGCCCTGCCTTTTCTAGAAAAGTTCAGGTCGCCCGAAGCGGCGGGGAACTTGGGAATGTCTGATCCGGGTGTTCCCGAGGCCAGGTGAGCTATGAAACACCTGGGTTTCTCACGTCACCCTCGATAGAGACGGTTCCCTTCCCCCACCCCTGAGCACTGACGTGACCCGGGAGTCCTCGCAGCTCCGAGAAAAATGCGAGAATCACAGTTGGACGGGACTAGGAAAAGCACTCAGGATTTGATGGCTGTGGTAGACCAGGGGCCAGGGATTCTGTTTTCCCTTGTCTTGTAAATTGGATGCACTTTCAGGGTTTTTGGTTTTTTTTTTTTTTAACTCCCAGAAGCTTTTACAGCTTTCCATGACTTTGTCTTCTGTGTTTGGTGTAAAAAGTACCTACAAAAGTCTCAACTCCATAATCCTGAATCGTACTCGGGAAGTTTTCAAAATCTTGTTCTCGAAATTAACATGTGTTAAGTAGAAAGTAACTTTTCTCATTTGGATTAATCTCGTGCATATCTTATTCTCCTAACAATTTTGCTTCGCTGTCAATCCTTCTGCCAGGGCTGAAACATTTAAGCCAGATAATCTCTGCGAGTTTAATAATATTGTTTGGATTTTTCCCTTTTCTCCAGAGTGAGTTGAGGTAAGATGTTCAATTTATCAGACAGCCTGAGTTCTAGAAATCATGTGGGCTTTGCACACGTTGTAGTTAGTTTTGACTGAGTTTACTCAGATGCCTCGCGTCCATTTTGTTTAGGCTTGGGAATGGATCTGTTATCAACCTTCTTAAAGGTTATTGTTTACATTATAGTAGATTTTTAGTTTTTTACCTTAAGCTCAAATTTGATTTTTCACTTTTATAAGATATTTTCTATAAGCCGGGCGTGGTGGCGCAGGCCTTTAATCCCAGCACTCGGGAGGCAGAGGTAGGAGGATTGCTGTGAGTTCAAGGCCACCCTGAGACTACCTAGTGAATTCCAGGTCAGCCTAGGCTAGAGTGAGACCCTACCTCGGGGGAAAGAAAAAAAAGGTATTTTATAGAAGTTGGGAATAAGTTTAAAAATTAAAAAAAATTAAAGGAATTAGGAATCCCAGAAAATTTATTCTGGATTGATACCATGTTTGCTACCTGGGATATTGAAATCTAAATCATGCAGCTCCTGGTGTATATAATTCTCATCACTTGGAGCTAATTTTGGAGATTCACAAGTAAGATAAGTATATATAAATTATATATTTATGAATTAATATATGTGTGTGTATCCTCTCAAATACTGAGATTAAAGGCATGCACCAACACACCTGGCATGTTCTTTTTACTTTAAACATTTTATTTATTTATAAGCAGAGAAAGAGAGAGAGAATATATGAATGGGAGCACCAGGGCCTCTAGCTGCAAACTAACTCCAGATGCATGAGCCACATTGTGTATTTGGCTTTATGTGGTTACTGGGAAATCAAACTCAGGTAGATAGGCTTTACAATCAAGCACATTAACCACTGAGCCATCTTGCCAGCCTGCTTTTTACTTGTTAATAGCAGCCTGGCAATGTCAGAAATGGACTTAGGTGAAGCTCTAGATTTGTTAATACTCATTGAGGGAAAAGGCCCTACTTCTCCCCCCCCCCCACCTTAAAAAGGTAAGAACTAGTTGGGCGTGGTGGTGCACACCTTAAATCCCAGCACTTGGGAGACAGAGGTAGGAGAATCGCTGTGAGTTCGAGGCCAGCCTGAGACTCCAGTGAATTCCAGGTCAGCCTGAGCTAGAGTGAGACCCTACCTCGAAAAAACCAAAAAAAAAAAAAAGGTGAGAACTATGGAGCCTACTCTTCTGGCATGCTGGCTTTTTTGTACTGTTCTTACCATCCTGATGTTGTGCAGAGGCAGTGGGAGGAATTGTTCTTGGTGTATATGACAGGACTCCTTCCTGGTTGCTGGAATGATGTGTAGCCTATGTCTATTGAGTAGGTAGACAGTGAGTATCTACTGAAAGCAAGAACAATACAACTTTGCAACCTTTCTCCTGATCTCTGCACTTCAATAGAATAGGTTTAACATTAGGTTTATTCAGAGAGTGTACAGTCTTTGAGGAAACTTCTGCCTGTGTTCACCTATCTCAGGCATGTGTTTCTTTTCTGGAGATTGGTGTTGGGTGGTTGCTTTTGTTGTTTTTAACTTCTGATCCTATCTCTTCTTCACAGATAACAGGCACCACAGACACCTGGTTTATTCCACACTGGGGATCAAACCTAGGGTCCTCCCGGATGCTAGGCAGACACTGTACAACAACTGATCTATATCCTCAGCCCTGTTTTTGTTTTATTTTATTTATTTGCAAGCAGAGACAGACAGAGAGAATGGGCATGCCAAGGCCTCCAGCCCCTGTAAACAAACTAGATGCATATGCCAATGTGCATCTGGCTTTACATGGATACTAAGGAATAGGACCCCCATCATTAGGCTTTGCAGGCAAACACCTTAACAAGCACTAAGCCATCTCTCTAGTTACCCCCCCCCCGTTTGTTTTTTTGAGACATGGTCTCACTTTATAGCCCAGGCTGGCCTTGGAACTCAGAGCAATTCTGTCTCAGCCTCCCAAGTGCTATGATAATAGATATGAGTGAGCCACCATGCCTGTGATGGTGAGGAAAATCCTAATCATCAATACTCTAGCAGCTCATAAACTAGCATGTTTTGAGTTAGGGCACTTAGTGTTTGTTTATTTTGCACTACTAGAGATTGAACCATGGACATTACACATGGTAGGCAGATATTCTACTTTTGAACTATACTCCAATCCCTGAGATATACATATATGAATGGAAGTTTTTACCTATTACATTTGTTGTGCTGGGCCATTATAAATAGATTGCTCTGTTTCTTGATCTTGATATTGCTTAGCCAGGAGTTTATTATGTAGAATTAGATTACTATTTTTCCCTGCTTCAGAGTTAAACACCAGGGTCACCTTTACAAATGGGAGTTTATAATACTGGGTCTTTTAATTTTATTTATTTATTTATTTATTTATTTGAGGCAGGATCTCAATGTGTAGACCTGGAGTTCACTATGTAGTCTTAGCCTTTTACCTCTGCCTTCCTAATGCTAGGATTAAAGGCGTGCATCACCTTGCTTGGCTAATACTGGGTCTTTTATGTAGTTGAGGATAACTCTAAACTTCTTATATTCCATCTCTCAAATACTGGGATTATAGGTGTATACTATCATGCCGCTTTATGCAGTGCTGCAGACTGAACCCCGTGTTTGTGAGCTAGGCAAACACGCTTCCATACCCACCTTAGCCAGGAGTTTAAAGTAGAATTGATTGCTAACCACTCTGAATAGGAGATAGGTAGTCAGTGATAGCTAACTGAACACATCTAACTGACTTAATGAATTCTTAAGATTAAATGAAGTAGAATTTACTGAATCAGTTACCTTGCCTTGAGAGGGCAGCATAATTCTGAGATGAGCATTTAGACTTCTTTTAAAAACTGAACTTTTGTGAGTATTCTAGCTTTGCCGGGATATCATTGTAGACTTCTGAAGCTGATCAGAGCAGAACACACCACTTACAGAACACTAATAAAAGTTGTTTATTTTTTTCCCCACCAGAGTATGCTGGATCTGAACAAATTATTTAAGGAAAATAAAAGAACTTATGTTAGTTCCTGGTCTATTGCTATGAAGCAAAACGTTCACTTCTTTTTTGGAGTTGCAGGTGGGGGTGGTAGGATATTGTGACTTTGAGGTCAGCCTGAGCTACATAGAGTTCTAGCCAATCCTGGGTTATACAAGGCCCTGTCACAAAACAAAACAAAACAAAAAAATTCTTTGACACAATGGAGAATTCCTAGGTGAATTAACAGGAGTTTGGCATGTGGTTTTATGTTTCATTGGGGAGACCAGAGGCAGTGACAGAGCTGGGACATAGGATTTGTGTGAAGGAGCTGCCAAGGGAGCACCAGCATTGAGCTGAAGGCTTCCATGAATAGTGCTGCCATGCAACTGCTGCTTTTCAGCAGTAGTCTCTGCTCTTGGCTTCTTAGTATCAGACAGGTGTTGAGACCAGTTCGTAGAAAAAACACTATAGGCAATTGAGGTTTGAAGCTGTAGCTGGGACATGTTAGTATATACTGTAGTTCCTTCTGATGAGATTTCCTATAATCCCAGGGGAACTCATTCTAGAACTGATTTAAAAAAGGATTTTAGTGGGGAGGGATTTAGATCTTAGTTATATATTTCAAGACTCAGAGAAGCTGTGTTTACTGTCACTTACAGGAACTTTGGTCCATTCAGAGATGGTCCCTTCATTGTTACTCTCTAAGATTGCGTGCTGGCTATGTCTGGGCCTTGGCTTCCCTATCTGTAAAATGAAGATGGTGCTGCCTTACTTTCAGAAGTGTTGTAAGCAGCATGTCAGGCCCAGTCTTCCTTTCTATGACCATCAACCAAAACACCTGTTAGTTAAGTTTAATTTTCAGCTCTTTGGATCCTTTTGTACTACAGTGTTTTGATGTAAGGACCAGTAAGGTAATACAAACATTTGACCCTTAATTTCTAACTCTAGTGTCTTATCTAAATGATGACTAATTGTTTTGTTTTCCATCTATTAAAACTGGGAACCAGCCGGGCGTGGTGGCGCACACCTTTAATCCCAGCACTCAGGAGGCAGAGGTAGGAGGATCACCATGAGTTCGAGGCCACCCTGAGACTACATAGTGAATTCCAGGTCAGCCTGGGCTAGAGTGAGACCCTACCTCGAAAAACCAAAAAAAAAAAAACCACCCTGGGAACCATGGGTTAAACTGCCAAGTAAATGGTTATAAAAATAAATTTATATAAAATTCTTCCCACTCAGGCTTAATCGGGATGTTGAGTTTTTAATTTCTTTGGTCGACCTGCAAAATTTTATTGAGGACCAAGGCTTAGGTTATATATGTAGACTGATTTCTATCTGCTCTGTCTTGCTATAGAAGGAGAAGCTTGGTAGCATAGTTGTGGCACATTAGTCAGCCTCAGCCTCTTCTAGTAGCACCAGGCCCTCTTGCCCTTTGTCTCAGCTCAAATGTCACGTCTTAGTGTGCCTGGTGGTCACTGAGACAATATTCAGGCTACCTACACATTAAAGCCCAATTTTAATTCAGAGCTCTCTTTCACCAGCTTATATTTAGCTCAGTGACTGAGTTAGGCTTAAAAAACACAGAGTATAGTTCAACTTCAAAGTGCCCTGCCCAACCTAGATAGCCATAGCCATAAAGGTTTAATTAGCTCATGACTCTTCTTAATACTGGGCTTAAAACTATTGTGTAATTCAACTCGTTAACCCGGGTTGTGTTGTTTGAAATAAGTGACCAATGAGCTAGGGTATAGGGTGGTTTTTACATTTGGTAAACTAATAAAAAGTTCTTGCTCAGTGGATAAAATGCTTGTTATGCAAGTGTGAGGAACCTTGCAAATGCTGGGTGGGTGTGGTAATCTTAGAGTTTGGGAGCTGGAGACAGGATCCCCTGAGCGAGCTGGCTGGCTAGACTAGCTGAATCAGCAGCTCTGTGTTCAAGTGAGACCCTGCCTCAGTAAATAGAGTGGAAAATGATGGAGAAGTTGACTTCAAGTCAACTTCTGTGTTGTACACCCACACCCACATACCTGGGTTGTACACACATACACACACACCCTGGTGTGGTGGTACACACATGCTGGTAATACCATAGTTTATAATCCCAGGATCCTATAAAGTAAGGCAAAATAATCATGAGCTCAAGGCCCATTTAGGATACATGGGTAGAGCCTGTCTCAAAAACTAAAAACAGGGCTTGGAGAGATGGCTCAGGTGTTTAGACACTTGCTTATAAACCCCGATTACCTGGGCTCGATTTTTCCATTGCCCATGTAGGACCAAACACAGAGTGGCACATTCATCTGGCATTTATTTGCAGTGGTAGGGAACCCTGTTATACCCATACATACCCTAGTTTTTAAAAACAAAACAGTGAATTACATTTTAAGACTTAATAGTTTTGGCTTGGTTGTCTTAATACTTTAATTGCTAGTAAGCCTTAAAATTTTTTTTTTTACTTATTTGAGAGAGAGGCAGACAGAAAGAGTGAATATGGGTACATCAGGGCCTTCTGCCACTGCAAATGAACTCCATACACATGCGCCACTTTGTGCATCTGTCTTTACTTGGGTACTAGAAAATTGAACCCAGGCTGTCAGGCTTTGCCTACAAGTGCCTTTAACCACTGAACCATCTCTCCAGCCCGCTAATAGTAAGCTTTTTTATAGACATTGACATTAATGCTTAAGGAAAAACAAATATACACGAATGCCAGGAAAACATTTTTTAAAAAAACCTTAAAAGTCTATCCCTAGCAGACATTACAACATGCTGTAATATCTCTATAATTAAAATGGTAAGTGGGGGAGGGTTTATACCTGCAATCCTAACACTTGAGAGGTAGAGACAGGATGGATCACCTCAAGTTCGAGGCCAGCCTGGTCTATCTAGGGCTATATAGTTGAGACCCTGTCTCAAAATGAACAAACACCCAAATATGGTACTGATAAATGAAGAGACAGTAGAATGGTAGGATAAGGTAGAAAGCCCAGAACTAAACCCAACTATATGTGAAAATTTAGCATATGACAGACCTTAGGGCAAAGAAGAACATTTTCATAACTGATTCTTGGCAACTAGTCATTTGAAAAATAAAATTAGATCTGTACTTTGCACTAGATACAAGGAACTATAAGTGGATCAGGGATCTAAATGAAAAAAATGAGACACTGTATTAAAAGAAAAAACAATGGTAGAGGAGGTGTGGGAACCATTAGTCAAGAAGTACACCTAGTCTTCTATTTGCAGGGGATCTAATACAGGTTGTCTTTTATCCAAAATGCCTAGAACCAGAAATGTTTCTTTTTTCTTTTTTTTTTTTTTTGTGGGAGTTTGGGTGGGTGCCAAGGTAGGGTCTCACTCTAGCCCAGGCTGACCTGGAACTCACTCTCTAGTCCTAGGCTGGCCTCAAACTTACAGTGATCCTCCTACCTCTGTCTCCCAGGTGCTGAGATTATAGGCATGTGCCACCACACCCGGCAAACCTGTTTTGACTATGATCTATCAATGGGTAAAAATTGTAAAAAGATGTACAAAAATTGTAAGATGTAAAAATTTTTCTTTTGTTTTGGCAATAATGAGGATAGGGCTTTGTACATTTGAGGCACGCACTCTACCAGGGAGTTCTAGCACCACTCCTCTTATCCTCATTATTTTACTTTTGAGACAAGTTTTCACTGAGTTGCCCAGCTAGCCTTGAATTCTCTAAGCAAGCCTTAAGCTTGGATTCTTTCTTGCCTTAGTTGGGATATCAAGCTCAGCTTTATATATGTAATTTTCCACTTCAAGCACAAATCTGGATTTGTATATGTTAGGCAACAATCAATTATACTTGGGAGTCTGTGTAATACTAGGAGTAAACCTAAAGAGAAATGTCTAAAACTTCTGAGAAGGAAACGCTAGAATGATACAAAAGTGAATTTGAAAAATGGGAAGATAACCATTGGCCATGATAAAGAGGTCAGTTCATCCTATGTTACATTGTTTAATGTAGTACCAAAAGATAATACCAACAAGTTTGTTTCTATAGAGTTAGATGAGTTGATAGGAATTTCATGGAAAAGAAAGTATGCAAGAATTCTTAATAGAAGTCCTTTTCTTTAGGATAACTGGGATGACGATGAAGAAGAAAAAAAAGAGGAAGCAGAAGTAAAACCAGGTGAGTCACTGGTGCCTCGATTTTTGGTTTTCTAACTTCCTAGGCATTTGGTGCCTAAGTGAAATGAGAAAATGCTCACAACATTGAAAATGTTAGTGTTCTATAGCCAGGCATTCTTCCATTCCTGGCATCTCTTTATTCCCTCAGAACATGATCAGATGATAAACCTACCTGTTGCTTTTCTGTTTGATTGCTGGATCTTGTCAGGCGAGAAAGCAGATATGGCATTATAGTTGAATGATCTGTCTTGCTTGAAGGGAAGTATGAATGGGAGACATTTTGGATCTTTAGGGATTAGATTAGAAAGGGAAAGGAAGAATCCCAGAGCTTCCCCATATTTTAGAACATCACCATATGATTCTGAAAACTGGGAAAGGTTTGTCTCAAGTATTCAACATAACAGTAAATAAAACTTTTTCACAAAAATTTCAGAAAAGAAAAAATTAGCAGACAAGATAAAAGAGAAAGAACGGCAACAGAAGAAAAGGCAAGAAGAAATTAAAAAAAGGGTAAGTTTTGTTTATTTCCTAAAACACATACAGAATTTATAATTACATTAGTCAGGGTATAGTCTTAACTTGTTGCAAATATTACCTAATAATTTGAAGGGTTCTGTAAAACATACATGGATATACTGTGAGATAGGGGAATCCCAAAACAAATTGATTTGTGGTTTTTGTAAACATAGCACCCAGTTTGATGTGTTAGAATGGTTTGTTGTTGTTGTTGTTGTTGTTTTTGAGATAGGGTCTCGCTCTAGCCCAGGCTGACCTGAAATTCACTATGTAGTCTTGGGTGGCCTCGAACTCATGGCCATCCTACCTCTGTCTCCCTGAGTGCCCGGCTCAGAATGTTGTTTTTAAGTTTGACGAACATTCAGGAAGTCATGATTGCAGTGACCACACTTTTGTTTCTGTTTGCAGCAAGATCCAGGAATATTGTATTAATGTATTTGTTTTTAATAGGACACATTTATATAATTAAAAAATCAAAACATTACTAAAAAGTACTACTAACTTTTTTTTTTTTTTTTTTCGAGGTAGGGTCTCACTCTAGCCCAGGCTGACCTGGAATCCACTATGTAGTCTCAAGGTGGCCTTGAACTCATGGTGATCCTCCTACCTCTGCCTCCTGAGTGCTGGGATTAAAAGCGTGTGCCACCATGCCCGGCTAAACACTGGTTTCTTATCTTTCCAAGATGTCTTAATATATTTGGAGATATATTATTATCCCCACTTTAAAAAATTAATATTTTTATTTATTTGCAGTCAGAGAGATTTATAGAAGAGAGATAGACAGAGAGAATGGACATGCTGGGCCTCCTGCTGTAAACGAACTCCAGATGCATGCTCCACTTTGTGCATCTGGCTTTACATGGGCACTGGGGAACTCAGGTGGTTAGGCTTTGCAGGCAAGTGCCTTAAACGCTGAACCATCTCTGTAGCTCATCCCTACTTATTTTTGAGATGGGGGGTCTTACTTTGTATCATAAACTGACCTTGAACATGGGATTCTCTACTTCAGCCTTCCAAATGCTGGTAATACAGGCATATGTCATCACAAGCTTTCTTGCATAGGCTCGCTCCACTTTGATCCCCATCTCCCCCCCCCCCCCCCCCCCCCCCCCCCCACTGAGGGGTTTCACTTTAGCTCATGCAGACCTGGAACTTACTGTATAGTAGTCCTAGGCTTGATCCTCTTACCTCTGCCTCTGGAATGCTGAGATTAAAAGTATTTGCCACTATGACTGGCTTTTTTTGTTTCTTTGTTTAATATACTATAGAGTTCTTTCCATGCATGTCTTAGGAAAGTTTATTTTTTTCTTGTGTTTTTGTTAAGAAAAATCTTAAAACATAAAATTATACAAAATAGGGATGGGAGCTGGGGAGATGGCTCAGTGTTTACAGGTCCTTGCTTGTAAAGCCTGTTGACCCAGGTTTAATTCTCTAGCCACCCACAAACAACAAACCTGGGCCCAAAAAGTGGCATGAGCATCTGGCATTTCATGTGTAGTGGCAAGAAGCCCTGGCACACCCATACACAAATAAAATTTTCAAAAACAGAAATAGGTACACATCTTTGTACTCCTAGCACTCTGGGAGCCTTATCGGGAAGATCACAAGTTTGAGATTAGCTTGAGCTATACAGTGAGACTGTCTCAAAAATCCATGCCTTGTGGTTCATGTTTGTAATCCCAGCACAGAGGAGACAGAGGTAGATTGATGTTAGCCTTGGTTACAAGCAAATTCTAGGCCAGCCAGGGCTACATGTTTTGTCTCAAAAATTCCAAAACAAACAACAAAGTATAAAAAAAAGGCATGTGAATATTAGAATATCTAATTTTTAATGTATTGCCAAGTTTGTTTCATCTATTCTTATTTTGCTAAAATATAACTAATTACATACATTACAAATACTTTAATATGCATCTCTGAAAATGGTATTTTTCATATTATAGTACAACCTGCTAAATGAACAATAATAGTGTTCTAATGATCTTCTGTTTTATGTATTTTTTCTAGTTATCCCAAGAAATCTTTTAAATGTGGTCTGTTCAAAGACCCCAAGCATTCATTGCATTTGGTTGTTAATTTACCCCACCTCCTTGAGTATTTCTTCTTCCCCTCTGTTTGTGTCCTGTGTGCATGTTTCTCTCTCCACTCTTTTTTGAATTTTTATTTGTGTGTGTGTTTGAGGGGGTGTGTGGGTGTGCATGCCACAGATTGTGTGGAGGTCAGAGAACATCGAGGAGTCCCTGCTCCATCTTCTTTGAGATGGGGTCTCTTGCCACTGCAGAAGAATTGCCAAACTTCAAAGACCCATCAGACTCTAGCTGGCCCATGAGTTTTAGCTGTTCCTGGCTATGCCTTCCATTGTCATAGACACTTTGGAGTTAAAGATGCATGTGCCAAATCTGGCTGTACAGCTTTACTTGAGTGGTAGGGAATTAAGTCCAGACCTATAGGTTTTGCCAACATGCCCCTTCAACCAATGACCCATCTCCCTAATCCAGCTGATTATTTCTTCATTATTGCAGTTTCCTCTGACTTGCTACTTAGTAAAATTTAATTAGATTCAGGGTAGACATTTTAAACTGGAATTCCTTGGTATTGATGTGTGTTTCCTATTGCATCACATCAGGAGTCCTTTATGTTCTGTCCTGTTGTTTACTGGTAGGTACTAAAACCATCGTTGGGCTGAGCTGGGGAGGCCAGATGCTTCTAGAATAATATATTTTATATGATATAAAATACAAAGTTTCCTTTTAAAAGTAATCAGTTTCAAATCAGTTGCTCACCAAGTTGATGCTCAGTTCCTAATTACTTTATTAGGGATTTCAGAATGGTGATATTTCTCATTCTGAATTTCTTCCTATTTGATTGATTCCTTTTTGCTATTTGGTTACCTTGAATATGATTTGCATTAGAAAGGCAAAGCACAAATTCGTTTTCAATTTGCCAATTTTCAGAGTAAGGAGAGGATAAGTTCAAGTGGCAAAAAAAAATTGAGCTGGGGATATAGCACAGTGGTAGTATGCTTGTCTGGCATGGGAGAGGCCCTAGGTTCTATTCCCAATGCCACAGGAAGAAAGGCGGGGAGGAGAAAGAATTGAAGGTGGTCCTTCTACTCTCCAAGGTAGAGTGTCACTCTAGCCCAGGCTAACCTATCTTCAGGCTGACCCTCAACTTACTGGGATCTTCCTACCAAAACCTCCCAAGTGCCTGGCTGTTTGTTTATTTTTAAACAGGCTCTCATGTAGTCCAGGCCAGCCTGGAACTAAAGAATATATCCTACTAAGGGTCCTAGGTTCTGATACCTACCATTTAGTTATTTTTCCTGTGTCATTATTTGTTTATTGAGACAGGATGTCTTCTAGCCTAGGCTGTCCTTGAACTTGCTATGTAGCTAAGAATGACCTTGAATTCCTAATCCTCAAGTACTTGAGGTGATGAGTATACTAATTAGCTCATTCAATCATTTTACAATGTATAGATATATCAAACAAATACATTGTAAATTCACATTTCAAAAAATATTCTACCAGCCGGGCGTGGTGGCGCACGCCTTTAATCCCAGCACTCGGGAGGCAGAGGTAGGAGGATTGCCATGAGTTCAAGGCCACCCTGAGACTTACATAGTGAATTCCAGGTCAGCCTGGGCTAGAGTGAGACCCTGCCTCAAAAAAAAACAAAAAAAAAAATTTATTCTACCTTGTTGAAGCTAGGGAAGGAGGTCTCAAGTATTCTTTTTTTTTAAAAAATATTTTATTCATTTTTAAGCACAGAGAGAGAGAGAGAACCAGGGCCACCACCTTGTGGGTCTGGCCCACATGGGTCTTGGGGAATTGAACCCAGGGCCTTAGGCACTGGAGGCAAGTGCCTTAACCGCTGAGCCATCTCTCCAGCCCATCAAGCATTCTTTATATGCTCCTTATAATCTTCTGGAAGAAACTTTCCATTAATCCTCTACCTGCCCCCCACTGATGCTGAGGATTGAACTCAAATTCTTATACATGCTGAGCAAGTGCTGTCCCTTGAGCTCCATCTTCAGCCCTCTGACTCCATGTTTTTGGAACCTATGTAATACTTCACTACCTTGATGCATCATCATTTATCTCACTAGTTCCATGTTGGCAGAATTAAATTTTCATTAGTGTTTTTATAAATAATTTTTCAGTGACTAACTATATAAATACATAGTATCATGGGCATATCCATATTTTTAAGATAAATTTCTAAGCATTAGGTTCCTGTATTAGGGTAAATTATATTTGTAATCTTTTTTAAATATTTATTCATTTTCAAGCAGAGCGAGAGAGAGAGAGAGAGAGAGAGAGAGATAGAGAGAACATCAGGGCCACCACCTTGTGGGTCTGGCTTATGTGGGTCCTGGGGAATTGAACCTGGGGCCTTGGGCACTGGAGGCAAGTGCCTTAACCGCTGAGCTATCTCTCTAGCCCCTATACTTGTAATCTTAAAATTACTCCCAAATTGCTCTCCATAGAGAGATGGACTTATTTGTACAAGACAGTGCCTGCCCTTCCCCCCCCCCTCACTATGTTGGGAATATTTAGATACCTTTGTTTGTTTGTTTTTTAAGGTAGGCTCTTACTCTAGCCCAGGAACTTACTCTGTAGTCTCAGGCTGGTCTCGAACTCACAGCAATCCTCCTATCTCTGCCTCCTGAGTGCTGGGACTAATGGCATGTGCCACCGCACCTGGCTAGATACCGTTTTTAAAAAATATTTTATTTATTTATTTGAGAGTGGGCAGGGAGGGGAAGCTTAAGAACATCTCAGGGCCTCCTGCAGCTGCGAATGAACTCCAGGTGCATGCACCACTTTGTGCATCTGGCTTTACGTTTCTTACTATTGGTGCTTGTCACACCTGTTAAGGAACCTGGGCCGTCAGGCTTTGCAAGCAAGTGCCTTTAACTTTTGAGCCATCTCACCTCCCTACTTTATTTACATTTTTAAGGTACTTTGTATCTAAGAATATCTGTGCTTTCATGATCAGAAGAAACAGTAGAATACATAACTCAGTTTAAGGAATGGTATTGATTGACAATCACCGAGTTTAGAATTATACTTTTTTTTTTCCTGCTGCTGCAGACCAACTTCAGATGCATGTGGGTACAGGGGAATTGAACCTAGGTTGTCAAGCTTTGCAGGCAAGTGCCTTAATAGCTGAGCCATGTCTCCAGCTCTGTTTTCTTGTTTTTTGGAGGGGTGGGGGTTGAATTGAGGTCTCACTTTAACCTTAGTGATCATCGTATCTCAGCTTCCTAAGTGCTTGGTGTAGGCATGAGCTGCCACACCTGGATACATATACATACATACATACACACACACACACACACACACACACACACACACACACACATATATATATATATATATATATATATATATATATATATAAATTTTTTTTTCAAAGTAGAGTTTCACTCTAGCCCAGGTTGACCTGGAACTCACTCTAGTCCCAGACTGATCTCGAACTCACAGGGATCTTCCTACCTCTGCCTTCCAAGAGCTGGGATTCAAGTCGTTGCTCTTGTTTTATGTTTGTTTCAACAGAAAGAAACCTTAATTTGAGTATTTTCCATTTATCTTGGGGGGGCAGACATTGAGATATTTTCAGTTTTAATGCAAAAAATACATGATATTGGGGGCTGGGAAGATGGTTCAGTGGTTAAAAGGGGCTTGCTTGGCCAGGCGTGGTGGCGCACGCCTTTAACCCCAGCTCTCGGGAGGCAGAGGTAGGATTGCCGTGAGTTCAAGGCCACCCTGAGACTACATAGTGAATTCCAGGTCAGCCCGGACTAGAGTGAGACCCTACCTCTAAAAACCAAAAAAAAAAGGGGAGGGGCTGCTTATAAAGCCTGTTGGTCTGGGTTCAATTCCTCAGCCACAGATGGGCATTTGTTTGCAGTGGCAAGAGACCCTGGTATACGTATGTGCATTCACACATACACAAATAATTTTATTTTTTTAAATTAGGGTATTGCTGTACTCCAGGCTGACCTGGAATTCACTATGTAGTCTCAGGGTGGCCTTGAACTCACAGTGATCCTCCCATCTCTGTCTCCGGAGTGCTGGGACTAAAGGTGTGTGTCACCATGCGCATCAAATAAAAAATATGAAAATACATGATGTCTAAGTATACTTAACAGTTTAAAATGTCCTTTGTTTCAAGTGGGGTGGTACACTCCATTAATCCCAGCACTCGGGGAGGCAGAGGATAGGAGGATAATCACGAGTTCAAGTTCTTTTTGACTAGAGTGAGACCCTAGCTCAAAGAACCTAAAAAACTATTTTTTTAAAAAAAAGAAACTCTACTTTTTCATTCTATAAAGTTTTCCAAAATTTCCCAACTTGTCATAATGACCCTTTTAATTTCATTTCCATGACAAACAAAATAATGATCTATTTCAGAAGCAAATTACACAATGAAACTTGTCAAACTGCACAAGTAAGAGTATTCATAAGGAACACAAATTCCCTTTACTTTTTCTCCCAGTAAATAGTACAAAGATTTTTTTCTCTTAAACAAAATACATATTTGTAGAAAATTGTATTAACAGTGTACAGAAAAGACACTTAATTCTTACTAAGAGACGAGAAATAAGTAAAAACTTTTCTTACTGGTGCTTGTCATACCTATGATTACTTTTATAATTTCACACCATAATGGGAATTTTTTATGCTTTAAAGAAAACTTTTTAATGTCTGCATTGTCAGATGTGTATATTATACTTCAGCAATTATGTAGGTGAACACTTAGGATGTCACTACATGTACTTAATGTTATAAATATTTCAGTGGATATTCCTTTTATTGACAACTTCCATACTTACAGACAATATTCCATGACCGCAACTCCCTCCCACCACCCTTTTCCCTCTCAAATACCCCCTCCACCAAATCCCTCCTGTTACTAGTGTGTCTTCTATTTTGATGTCATCGCTTTTTTCCCCCTTGTCATCAAGGTCTTGTGTAGATAGTGTCATCCACTGTGACATCATGACTATCATGACCACTTTGTCAGGAAGACAGTAAGCACTCCTCCCCTTCCTTGGCTCTTACAGTCTTTCTGCCACTTCGTCCACAATGGTCCCGGAGTCTTGGAGAGTGTCATAGAGATGTCTCACTGCTAAACATGCCACTGTCACTTTTGCTTAGCACTTGTCCTTGAATATTTGTGTGCATCTTCAGTTTTGTAAGCTGAATGTCTCTTATTGGAATTGTTTGACTAAAGCATGTGAAGGTATTTTAAGATACCAATATGTTTCTATTCTGCCCTAGAAAGGCTGTTCCAGTACCCTAGTAGTAACAGTGGGTGAGAGTGCCATTTTCATCTTGCTTGTAATCTCAATACTTATTTTGTTTTTATTTTTTCAATTTATGTATATATTATTTATTTATTTGAGAGCTAGAGGAAGAGTGCACCAAGGTCTCTTGCCACTACAAATGAATTCCAGAACTCCAGGGACATGTCTATTTTGTGCACCTGGCTTTTCACAGGAACTGGGAATCAAATTTTGGCCAGCAGGCTTTGCAAACAAACACTTTTAATTCCTGAGCCATCTCCCCAGCCCATCAACTACTTTTTCTTTCTTTTTTTGTAAGGATATGGGAGGGTTGAGAAGATAGCTCAGCAGTTAAAGGTGCTTGTTTGCAAAAGAATATGGGAATAATCTTCCTGGGTTCAGTTCTTATCTGTTAAATTATTTGTTGTTCTGTCACTGGGGATAGGTTGTTTAACCTCTCTGTGTCTCCATGTTTTATCTGTACAATTGAGAGAAGAATATGTAAAGTGTTTAGAATAATACTGAAATATAGCAATCACTTTATAAGTGCTTGCTTATTTACAAGTGCTGACATAAAAACTCAATTTAATGCAGAAATGTACTGTGTCCATCACAAGTCCAGCTTTCGTAAAACTTCTGTTTCATTTTAGTTAGAAGAGCCCGACGAACCTAAAGTGCTAACACCAGAGGAGCAAGTAGCAGATAAACTACGGCTAAAGAAATTACAGGAAGAGTCAGACCTTGAATTAGCAAAAGAAACGTTTGGTAAGATGGGGGTGTGATCACAGTACAATATTGAGCTATTCCAGGTGAAAATTCTACAAGTCCTATTGCTTATAACAGTTCAGAAAAAAATTTTTTTTTTCAGAAAAAAAATTTTAAAGGATACATACTAATTTAGATATTAGAAAATTTTAATCTTGGTATATATTTGAGATTATATTACTTGGGAAGTTTAGAGGCACATGTTTTTGGGTAATTGCTTGGAGTATATGAATATTATTAAAATAGTCATTGTACCCATGTACAATGTGTGTGGTTGGTGTGTGCCTGTAATCTTGACATTTTGGAAGGTGTAGGCAGGAGGAGGTTTATGAGTTGGGAGGCCAGTTTGGGCTACATAATAAGACCTTATCTCCAGGGAAAATAGTCATTAGATCAATTAAACCATGCTGTTATGCCTAGAATATATTAGCAGCTGGATGGAATCCATGGCCCGTTGCTTTAATATGCTAATACTAGCTATGACTGAGAAGGTAGGTGGCATGCTGGTCCAGGGGGGCGCATTCATTTGTGGCTTTATCCAGTTTCTATGCTCTCTCGTGGACCTTACCATGCCCTGTTGTTCAACGGTTGACATTTCTGTGTGCTGTGCCTGCAGCTGTGGCCAATGGACAAGGTAAAGAAATGTGCAGTATCCTATAAATGGATACATTTACTGTTCGAGGACAAATATATGAAACAGAGTAGAGTTAAAACAGATGGTAGAGAAATAAAGCCTTTACTTTATTTACCAAGTTTGTCAGTAGGTGATAATACAGTTAAATAACTTTGCAGTTGAGGGGCGTCATTATTGTGGGACTACCAAAATCCCTTGTCATCGTATCAGAGGCTCTCCATGGGTGGTTCTCTTTTCTTAGGACAGCATGCCTCTATCTATCTCGTAAGTGGGTCCCCTGGTGGTCTCAGGTTTTGCTGTGGGTGTTCCAGTGTGCTTGACATTCCTAAAAGTATTAATTTAATTATAGAGGGCACTTGGCTGTTATTCTGTCTTTATAGGGTGTTAAAACAGCCTTTGCGCTTATTAAAAGAGGCAGATAGGTAAAGCTGGGTAT
Source organism: Zapus hudsonius (assembly GCA_004024765.1). NCBI lineage: Eukaryota > Metazoa > Chordata > Mammalia > Rodentia > Dipodidae > Zapus > Zapus hudsonius. The sequence continues at coordinate 3,990 of PVHP010013222.1, read as the reverse complement.
GGTGGTGCACACTTTTAGTCTCAGCACTTGGAAGTGTAGAGTGAGACCCTACCTTGAAAAAAATCAATTAAAAAAAAAGCAGGTATATTCAGTGTTCATAATGCCTAGGATGTCAATTACATATTTAAAAATAAGCACATTCATAATCATTGCATATTGAATAGGATTTTACTGTTGTTTCTCATACTAAAATACTGAATCTGATTTTTTATTACTTTGACAGAAGGCTACAGAAACATTTGTGGTTTTTTAAGTTGGCATATAGAGATTTAGGTATCACTACTTATGGCATTTTCAAATATAATTTATTTTAGTTGATACATTCCCCCCTTTCTCCCTCACCTCCCCCCCCCCCATTTTCCCTCTTCTTTCTTACCTGTCAAGTGTCCTTTCACCCTTCTTTCTGCTTATCTCTTTTTAACTCACTCTTGGTTACCATTCTACCTTCATAAGTTTTCTCATATATGTCCCCCTCCGTGTACATACTTACAGCTGTTCCAAGCTTGGGTCTGCTTATGAGAGAGAGTGCAGTTTGGGTTTTTCTTTTTCTTTTTCTTTTTTTGTTTTTGTTTTTGTTTTTTGAGGTAGGGTCTCGCTCTAGCTCAGGCTGACCTGGAATTCACTGGAGTCTCAGGCTGGCCTCAACCTCACAGTAATTCTCCTACCTCTGCCTCCCGAGTGCTGGGATTAAAGGCGTGAGCCACCACGCCTGGCAGGTTTTTCTTTTTTGAGGTAGGGTCTCACTCTAGCCCAGGTTGGCCTTGAACTCACAGTGATCCTCCTTCCTCTGCCTCCCATGTGCTAGGATTAAAGGCATGTGCCACCACATGGCCTCCAGTTTTGGTCTTTCTAATTTAGATCATTTAATTCTTTTCAGGTCCATCCATTTTCCTGTAAATTTCCTTTTTTCCCCCCATACTGTTTAATAAAATTTCATTATACATATGTACCACATTTTCATTGTTCACTGATCTGTGGATTCTCAGCTGTTATAAATAGAGCAGCAATAAACATAAGTGTGCATGTATCTCTGTAGTTGAGTATGGAGACCTTGTGGTACATGCCCAGGATTAGTATGGCTGGGTTGTATGAGAGTTCTGTTTCTAATTTACTGAGATTGCTCCATATTTCCGTAATTTAGCCTAAATTTTTTTAGTCGATTAATTTTTTTGTTGGGTTAAACCTCTGCTTGATTTCTAGAGTTAGCTATTTATTTTTATAGTGTATACATCTTTGTTTCTCATCTTTTTTCCCTTTCTTTTTCCCCACTCTGCTCTGGGCTGTTCTTGGACAAATCTTTTAAAAGAATCCCTTTCATGCCATGGACAGGCAACTAGTAATTTTGTGGGTCCCATTTTGGGCTTTTTCCCCTTCAAGATAGGGTCTCACTGTAGCCTGGGCTGACCTGGAACTCATTCTAGCTCCAGGCTGAATTAACGGAGATCCTACCTCAGCCTTCAGAGAACTGGGATTAAAGGCACGCCACCACTATGCCTGGCCCATTTTAGTATGCTTTTAAGTGAATAAAATGTGCATAGGATTTTATTTATGAATAAAACCTGTTAAGTGTGTAATAAAATACTAAAATAACAAATTTGCAACACTGAATTATGTTGTGAGGGAAATTGAAACTTAGAGGTTCACACATGGCTAGGCAAATACTCTGCCACTAAGCTACATTCTCAACCCATGTGTTCATTTTTTTCAACACAGGCTCTTAATATATAGCCTAACTCCACCCTCTTAGGTGCTGGTGTTATGGATACATGTATGTTATGGATACATGCCCAGCTCCATATGTGGCTTTCTAAGAAACTGTTAATAAAGAAGATCTAGGGGTAGGTCTAATAATTAGGTATTTTGAAGCAAGTGCCTCTTTAACCGTTGAGCCATCTCCTCAGCTAGTAAGGTATTTTGAAAGTAATAATGAGTGCACAACACCTCGAGATATCTGCAAGTGTAATGTGAGATAAAATGATCTGTGGTGAGGCTGACTGCATTCATGACCCCATGGTGAATACCAGTAACCCCACGAGGAAGGCAGAGAAGGGGGCATATATGAGTGGAACCAACCCATGATTTGCTCATGTAGTAAAGTTCATAATTAATACCATTAACAAACTTTAAAAATTGTCTGATATCTAGTAATGAGTTAGATTTTGCTAACACCAGTATGATTTGTTGCCTGAAATAAAAAAAATAGAAGGAAATATTATATTGGAGGTTAGTGAAAATGACGATAAAGCTTTTTTCATACTCAGGTTCACATGATCCCTTCTGAATTGCCCAAGGGCTTCAGTGGGCCCAGGTTTAGAAGCCCCGCTTTAGAATAAAATAATAGGGTTGTACAGACAGTTCTTGTTTTATAAACTTTAAAGCATCCTAGCTTCCTAGTATTTTCAGCACTTCTTCTCTCCTACAGGTGTGAACAGTACAGTGTGTGGAATAGATGCTATGAACCCATCATCAAGAGATGACTTCACAGAGTTTGGAAAGCTACTAAAAGATAAAATAACACAATATGAAAAGTCACTATATTATGCTAGTTTTTTGGAAGCCTTAGTTCGAGATGTGTGTATTTCATGTAAGTGATTCTAATCTTTAGCCCTTGAAGGTAGATTATAGTATGTACATCATACTTGGGAAGACGGAGAGCTTTTTGGAATTTCTAATGCTACAGTATAGGCGTGGGATATGCTTTAAACAAATGTCCTGTGAATGTTGTTCTCCATTCGTATAGTTGAGTATTTTGGGGTGGAGAGATACATCGCTCTACTTGTTTTATACTGACTTCCCAAAGAGACAGCTTATGCCAAAAAGTGCATGCCTTATTTGTTGATTCAGTGACCTCAAGAAATTACCCAGTGTCTTCAGAGGGAAAAGGTCATGGGCCTCTTAAGATTCTAAGAGTTGGGTGAGACTTGAGCATGAAAGCCTGGGGACAAGGTCTAAGTGTTCTACCAGTGTTAATCCCTGAGGAAAACTAAGGCTGTTAAGAGGTTTAACATGGAAGAAGGACTGGTTTTGTTAATATAAGGTGTGGTTAAAACTCCCTGTTGAGACTGAGGAAGGGTACAGGGTCATTAGGCTTTGTTCCACTGAGCCATCTTTCCACCCTGAGAAATTCAGTTGTTTTTTTCAAGTTACTTAAGATTAATGATGGACAAACTAGGTTTCTTGTTATACTTTTAGAAGGATTTCTGTTTTGCTTTTACTTTTCAGAATCCTTTAAAAAGTGAGATTTGTGGTATGTCTCTTTTTTGTTTTAAAGTGGAAATTGATGACTTGAAAAAGATTACCAATTCATTGACTGTGCTTTGCAGTGAAAAACAGAAGCAAGAAAAGGTAAGAGCGAGCTGTGCAGTGAAAATGCCTAGTAGGATGGGGTCTTAGAATTTTCTCTATATATGGAGTCAGGAGCCTGTCTAAAAACAAAAGCAATTCACCAGTGCCATTTTAAGTTCAATAGAAGGAATGTGTTGTACCTAGTATTTTTGTATTTTTTCAGTTATGGGTTAGCATTATATCTTCCTTAAAGAGTTTTAAGTGCTTCTGGGACCAGAGGCTTTCACATTTATGAGGGTTTGTGGTATCGGATAAATTGCCTATAGCAGATAAAAATTTCATGAATTAAGTAACTCTCTTTTATCTCTAGCAAAGCAAAGCCAAAAAGAAGAAGAAAGGTGTTGTTCCTGGAGGGGGATTAAAGGCCACCATGAAAGATGATCTGGCAGATTATGGTGGCTATGATGGAGGATATGTACAAGACTATGAAGACTTCATGTGACATTTTATCTTCCAGTGTCTTCTTTCTGTTGCCCACAGTCCCTTCAACATGTAGCACAACTTCCTTTCTTTTCAGTTCTGCCAAATGCTACAATCAGAAGTGCAGTATCTTTTGTGCTGGTTATTTAACCCCTTGCACTTAGGTGCTAATGTGCAAATGAGGGAACTTGGATCTTGCTGCCAAGGGGTTAAAATTGGCAACCT
>PVHP010013221.1:0-41395 GCA_004024765.1 Zapus hudsonius | reverse complement strand
TCCTCCTCCACTTCCAGCTGCTCCAGATGTTCCAGCTCATCCCACAGATCCTCCTCCACTTCCAGCTGCTCCAGATGTCCCAGCTCATCCCACAGCTCCTCCTCCACTTCCAGCTGCTCCAGATGTTTCAGTTCATCCCACAGATCCTCCTCCACTTCCAGCTGCTCCAGATGTCCCAGCTCATCCCACAGATCCTCCTCCACTTCCAGCTGCTCCAGATGTCCCAGCTCATCCCACAGATCCTCCTCCACTTCCAGCAGCTCCAGATGTTTTAGCTCATCCCACAGCTCCTTCTTCACTTACAGCTGCTCCAGATATTCCAGCTCATCCCACAGATCCTCCTCCACTTCCAGCTGCTCCAGATGTTTCAGCTCATCCCACAGATCTTCTCCAGGCATGCATGTAACAGATGGGGCTCTGCTCTAAATCCAAACCACCTAAAAGAGATGGAAAAGAGAGGAAAAGGTTTAACTCTTCCCCCTAAATCCACCAAAGTGCTCACTGGGTGCTCACTAGGAATATGACGGCAGATCAAACCATGGAGATATTTTCCAACAGTGGGAAAATGAAAATAATTGGCAAGTCTGTAGCAAGGGTGCATCTTCATCTGTCCCCAAAGGCTAAACACATTTGGGACTTGAGAAGGCACAAGTCACCACCACAGAAGGAGAAGGTCTTGTTCTGCTTCTCGCCTGTGCAAGGTGTTTCTGCTCTGCTGGTAGGAGTCTTTCCAGCTCTACTTTTCTGGATAAACAGGGCCATTGGACCTCACCCCAGTAACCTATGCCCCACTCATCTGAGTCTTCTCTCTTCTCTAGCCAGAGGTGGATCAGTAGGGAAGGATCCCTTACCTGTGAGGCTTTAAAGGAAGGCTTTCAGATGTTTTCTCCATGGGCGGATCATGGCTGCAGAAGTGCTTTTGATTCAGGACTGTGCCCATAAAGGTACCCTGTAGTTTACTGACTAGAAAGTTCTCCCATCCTGGTTTCTGAGTCTGTTCAAGGGCAGAGTCAAGCAAGCCTTCATAGGATAGCAGTCATCACAGTCAGACAACCAGCAGGAAAGGAGACCAAGCTGCTGTTCTGTTAGGCCTGACCATGTATGCCCCTCTTGAATTTTCTTCTAACTTCTAGGGTTAAACCTTGGAAGGGTCCTCAACCCTATCACTGGCTCAGTGTCCTCTACACACACCCTGGCCCTATGTCTCCCTCACTCTTGAAATTGGTGAGCCTGTTTTCACAAGGTCATCAAAACCTAACCCCACTCCCATTTCAGCTGCTATTCATGAATTCATGATGGTCTTGCCGGCTACCTTGGCAACATGAACATTACTATTTTTTCTCTTATTGTACAGTTACTACTATAAGATTTGTTTTGGTTTTGTACTTTAGTAGTGTTTTAGATGAGGCTGTGTTTATAGTTTGTGTATAAATTTAGAATTAGAATGCAAACAAAAATTAGAATAAATTCTTTCTGACAAGATAAACTGTTTCTTTTTTTTCCTTTCTGGACACACAGTATGTAATTTTTTTTTCTCCTCTTGCCAGCTCTCATTCAGCCTTTGTACCTAGCTATCCTTTGCTTCACCCTGCAAAGGTGTTCCATGAAACCATGTTCATAAAGGTATTCTGGGCTCCCATCTTCTTAATTTTGTGTGACCACCCCAGACACATTTTTACCCTCCATTCCTTCCCCTTCACTTCTGTACTGTCTCCTCCTCACTGTCTCTTATGCAGGCCTATTATCCAAGTAACTCAAGAGGCTGAACGAGGAGGATTCCAAGTTCAAGGCCGCCCTGGGCTACCGAATAGGTTACAGGTTAGCTTGGGTGACTGAGTGAGGATCTCAAAATTAAAGTTAAACAAAAAAGCAACAATATAGCTCTATATAATTCAGTGGTACTACAAAATAAGATAGATGATAGATTCTGATTTTCATACCAGAATATCATTTCCATAAAAGCATTTCCAGTTTGGATTCTAAGCTGGCTGACTGTACAAGGTTCTTTGATATCATCCAGATAGAAAATATATTGAGTAGACACAGGAGCAGGATCAAGAAGAGAGATCATCAATTGTTCCCTCTTCTTTTACTTGTTGGTCATAGAATAATAGATGGACACAAAAATCATTCCAAATGCTTTCCCTGAAAGAAGCATTTAGCCGTTGCTCTCCCCTTGAAATACAGGACACCGTCAGCAGCCTTCCTCTGTCTCTGCTTTCATTTTTCTCTCATAAACAGAAAACACACAATGGAACCCATAATTGCCTCCAGCTGCTAGCAACATATTTATGTGAAAATGTTTAAGTTTTTATTTCTCATTTCCTTTGTATTTTATTCATAATATCGTATAACTTGGAATCGCTTAAACTGTGGGGTAGAGCAAGTTACAGCCTTAACATGTGAGAACTTCATAAATTCCTGTTTTCCATCCCCTACCCAAGACCTCCAGAGGTCATCTTTGAGGATAGAGCCCACCACCTTGCATTTTGCTTGTTTGTTTGTTTGGATGTGTGTGTGGTACGTTAATGTGTGTTGTGTGTATACGTGATCCTACACATGTGGGTCTGGGTGTGGAGGCCAGAGGTTGGTGTTGAGTATTTTCTCAATTGCTTCCCACATCATTTACTGAGATAGGGTCTCTCACTTGAACCCAACGCTCACCAGTTTCACAAGTCTAACTATCCAACTTGCCTCTGTCTTCCAAGTATGGGGTATACAGGCTGCTTGATATCACCAGCCTTTGTGTGGGTGCTGGAGATCCAAACTCCAGTCCACCAAGCTATCTCCCCAGCCCCTGTTTCTTTCTTAGATCCCTTTCTTCTTTCTTTCCTCTCTCCTTTCTTTCCTTCCTTCCCTCCCTCCTTCCTTCTCTCTTTCTCTCTCTCTTTCTTTCTTTCCTACCTCTGCCTCTGAGTGCTGGGATTAAAGGCATCCACCACCATGCCTGGCTCTTATTTATTTTATTATTATTATTTTGAGGTAGATCTCACTCTAGCCCAGACTGACTTGGAATTCACTATGTAGTCTCAGGGTGGCCTCAAACTCATGACCATCCCCTTACTTCTGACTCCCAAGTGCTGGAATTAAAGGCATGTACCTTTATATATATATATAATTTACTTATTTGCAAGCAGAGAAAGATAGAAGAGAGAGCAAGAGTGAGAGAATGGGTGCACCAGGGCCTCCAGCTGTTGCAAATGAGCTCCAGATGCATGCACCACTGTACATCTGGCTTTATCTGGGAACTGGGGAATCCAACCCAGGTTGTTAAGCTTTGCAGACCAACACCTTAATTGCTGAGCCATCTTTCCAGCCCACCGTTCTTATTTTTAAGTTCACATTCCTTATCTATTTTCCTGTCTTCCAGCATGACTCTTGGGTATTTTCTGGAACAGTTTTTATGTTCATCATCATTGATTCTGTTGAATAAAAGCTACACACTTTTTCTTTAGTGGTTACCCTAAGAATTAAAATATAGATAGAACACTTTTCACAGTCCCGTAATATCAACATCTAAAATGGAATATAGCTTCCCACCCTTTTGATATTTTCATATACCTCTCTTTCTGAAATAGTCTTCTTAAATATTTCCTGTGCATCTTGAGAACCTCATATTTTTCTTTTACACAAGTATGATTTTTAGCTCATGTGGGAACAATACATTATTGTATTATCACATGTGTACTTTTCCCTTGGTTTTCTTCATGTCTCACATGCTTTTTCCCTTCATTCTGATTTTTTTTTTTACTTCCTAAAGAATAACCTTTCACTCTCCCCGTGGCAGTTTCCTGATAACAAATCCCCTTATACTTTCTTGATGTGAAAATGTTTTCATTTCATCCTGGTTCCTAAGGTCATTTGCCCTCGTGACAGAATTCAAGGCTGACAGAACTTTTCTTCTAGCATTTGAAAAATAACATGCCTCCCTTGCTCCTGCCTTCCTTCCTTCCTTTCTAAACAGTAATCTGTTCTTCTCCCACAGATGATGTTTCTTGCTGTGATCTGTCCAGATTTTATCTTTCGCCTTGATTTTTCAGAAGTTTGAATTTGATATGTCAGGCAGTGGATTGCCTAGAATTTATCTTGTTTGGTTTATCCGGAGCTTCTTTAACATGCAGGTTTAGGTCTTAAAACAGATTTTTGGCATTTTTAGCCATAATTTCTTCAATGTATTTTTAGACTCATCTTCTCATTCTTCTTGTTCTGGACTCCAAAGATAAGATAGTACTTGGTTTTGTGCCATCCCACAAGACTCTGAACCTCATACCATTCATGAGCTATTTCCAGTTCATCTTCAGTTTACTGATTTCCACGCCATCTAGATGTTTCTACTGATCTCACTGGCATGTCATTCTTTTATAATTTTGATGTCTTTGTTGAGATTTTCATTTGTCTCAAGAATTTTCATATCTGTGAGATCATTATTGGGAAGGTTACTTAAAATTTCTTATTTAATGATGTCATTCTGGCAAAAGTATCTTGTTACTTTTTAAATTGTGTTTTCTCATCGAAATTGAAGCTTTCCTATTTTTTTGCTATAATTTTGGATAGTTTCTAGATATTTTGATGTTTTGTCTTGAAACTCTTCTTTCTAAATAATTTTCTATGTTAGCAGGTAGTTAGTATACTAGATCAGATATCTGGTAAACACTTGTGAGTTCTTTCAAATGCCAGTTAGGTTTGCAAGATCTCTTCTGGGTTCTTCTGTCTGCCAAATTTATTTGTTTTCCGCCCAGGGCTCCATCCAGAGGTTACTTCATTCTTGTATGGACAGGGCTTTGAAATAAGAGCTCCTCCAACAGGCTCTCCTCATTATTACAGAAGGAAGATGGAGCTCACAGTTTCTGTCTCCTGACTCCACTGTGGGGTTTAACTACCTTGTTTGTCTCAGTGTGGACATGTACATCTCAGACCTCATACAGGAAACATAACTATTCCTGAACTAGATGTGGGGATGGTAAATACAGTCTCCAGCTCATTCTATATAATTTTGATCGCTCATAAATCTCTGTACACTGATTACATGTGATATTTTATTATCCTTTAGCATGCTAATAGGAAGAAGTCATAAATGTATGCAGTCATTTAATGATTTTGGTCTGGAATTCAAGGGTAGAAATATTAAAATTTGAATATGATTATATTCTGTCTTTAAATGTGCTTATATATTTAAACTTATATGTATTTGAATAACATTTATAAACAAAGGAAGATATATATTTGCATTCCTGTGACAGAAAGACCTGATGGAAACAAATTGCAGGAGGAAAGGTTTATTTCAGCTCATGGATTCAGAGGTTCAGTCAGTCCACCTTGCATGGAGGTTGTGGTGCGGACAATAGCAAGTCAACAAGCAGAGACAAGGAATTGCCAGCTCTTGGCTGTTTTTTTTTTTTTTTTTTGTGTGTGTGTGTGTGTGCGCGCACAAGCGTGTGCATGTTTCTCTTTGATTCCATTCAGGCCTCAAGCCTGTGGGACAGTGCTCTCCTTCATTCAGGTTGGGTGTTCTCCCCTCAGACCAGAAATTGACTTAAGGTGTCCTCCTCAGTCACCCTCCACATTATTATTACTATTAGTTTTATTATTAGAAAGTCTCTCTCTAATCCTGGAGCTCGCTGATTTGGCTAGGACCACATGCCCTAGACATTTTCTGGTGTCCACTTCCCTCAGTCCTGGGATTATAAATGAATGCACCTCTATGCCCAGCGTTTATGTGGGTGCTAAAGATCCAGTCTTATACATGAAGCACTTGACTGACTGAGCCTTCTCCCCTGCCCTGATCATTGAACATTTTGAGGTAATGTGGTATTAATACAATAAACATTTTTAAATAGCCTAATGCATGACTTACATACAGTCATAAAATATCAAATGCAAAATAATTCATGTTTATGATGAGGTCTTAAATAAATTATACATATGGGCACACGCATACATACATATATTAATTTAAAATGCCATAACAAGGGCTGGCAATATGGCTTAGCAGTTAAAGGCACTTGCTTGCAAAGCCTGACATCCCAGGTTAGATTACCCAGTACCCACATAAAGCCAGATACGCAAAGTAGCACACGCATCTGGAATTTGTTTGCAGTGGCAAGAGGCCCTGGTATGACATTCTCTTTCTTTCTCTCCCTCTCTTTCTCACTGTGCTTATAAATAAATGAAAATTTATATATATATATATATATATGTATATATATATATAATGCTAAAAAATACACTGGGTAACTTACAAACAACAGAAGTTTCACAGTTCTGAAAGTGGGAAGAAGATTACGATGATGCTTAGGGAGTGATTTTTCTAGCTTGGGATGGTTACTTCTTTTTACTATAACCACCCATTGTGGAAGAGGAGAATACCAGTCTCTTTCATCCCCTTATAAGGTCTCTGATCCTTTCTTGAGGACTTTACCTTTAAGACACAATCACTTCCCAAAGACACTACTGCCCAATACCAATATATTGGGTATTAAGAGTGCAACATTTATGGGCTGGTGAGATGGTTCAGTGGTTACGGTGCTTGCCTGTAAAGCCTAATGACCCTGGTTAAGTTCTCCAGTGCCCATGTAAAGCCAGATGCATTAAGTGGCATGAGCATCTGGAGTTTGTTTGCAGCAGCTGGAGGCCCTGATGCACCATTCTTTTCCTCTGTTTTTCTTCTATATCTCTCTCTCCTCAAAAGTAAATTAAAAACATGAATGAGTTCAACATATGATTTTGAGGGAAAACTAAATGTCTAAAGAAATATATATATATATATATATATATATCACAGTATTTTTAAATAAATGTTAGGTAACTCTCAAGCAATATGTAGTATCAATGAATGAAAAATGCTCTCAAGAGAATAATTATAAATCTAGTCAAATTATGTTTTAAAAATTTAGATGATACTGAATATCCACCCCGTGCAGTAGTAGTTTCTTTGTCATAGATATTTTTAAAAAAAATGCAATCCACACACCATAAATTCCATTCATTTAAAGTGTACATTTCTGTACTCAAAGGATTGTCGATTGAAAAATGTTATCTTTGATTATTTGAAAGCACATGATGTGTGTTGGACTGCTCTGCCTGAGCCCCTTATGGTTGCTTAAAGTCTCATATGAATGAATTCAGCCATGTCACAGAGACATCTGAAAACCAAAGCACAGGAAGGAAACTCAATTGCAGCAAAATATACAAAACTTGACACTTAACACTTTAACCATTTAAGGGCACAGTTAATTAAGTTAAATTAACTACTTTCTCAATGTTGTGATAGCATTACCACTACCTATTTCTAGAAGGTTCCATCATCCCAAGTAGATATCCTCAGCTATAAAATGCTAATGTCCCATTCTATCCTCTACCTAGCTCCTGGAAACTTGGTTTTTAGTTCATGAATTTGTCTTAAATAAGTAGCATTTGTCCTCTCATATCCAGCTTATTTCTCTGTGGACATGTTTTTATTCTTTGTTATTTCACTTGAAAAATAGAGGTTATTGCAGGGGAGGATTTAACCTATGCCTTTTACCATATCTTGCCCTATATCATTTATTAAGAAAAACAAAGAAAAAAGAACAGACAAAAAAGAGAAAGAAAAGAAAGGAAAGGAAAGAGGGAGAGAAGGAAGGAAGGAAGAAAGGAAGGAGGGAGGGAGAAAGGGAGTGAAGAAAGGGAGGGGACATAGAGCTTCTAACTAAGGCAATATGGAGTTCAGGGTTACAAGAATCATGCAAAATAATAGTTTAGATGTCACTTTTTTGGAAGTTCCCCGCCCCCAGCAAATTGATCGAGTCCTATTTTCCTTTCTGGTATTAGAGCGCTTTGAAGACATTGCATTTTATATTTTTACGTATGTGCCTCCCTCCACTAGCTGTGAGTTATCAATGGTGAGGACCTCGTCACATGTTACGCAAAAGCTGCTCACAGTGCTTGATGCCACTGCTAAAAAAATTTGTTGGCAAGCGAGTTAATTCATAACAAAATCTAGCTAAGTTTTTTGTCATATAATAACATAAAATTATAATTTGAGATCATAATCATCAATGTTATTTGCTTAATGCTTTTAATTATAAAGTAAAATGCTTACAGAAAACAATCATTTTATTTAAAGCATGCTACTTCACGTCACCAAACAGATCTTTAGTTAGGAGTAGTTCTAATGTGGGAATTGTAAGTGTAAGATCAGTAAGCCCATATCAGGATAAACAGTAATTATTAAATTTCTATTTAAAAAATTTGTATTATGACTATATAAAATATTTGAAACCCAATCTTATTCATGGTTGCATAATGTTTCTGTTCTGCTAGTTTACCTCATTATGCTCTCATAAGAGCTCAAAAAGAAAAATATTGAAAGCCTGCATCTCAGTTTTCAACTATAAAACAATAATAACAGTTTATTAAACAGTGAAAAAATAAACAGTAACATTTGGGGAAAATCACTATTGATATCACGGTCCTCTTTTCTTCTTCCTTTCAGGGTTGCTGGAGAAAGATAACTATTGATGACTTTCTGCCCTTTGATGAGGATAACAATCTACTGCTTCCATCGACAACCTGTGAATTTGAACTCTGGCCCATGCTGCTGTCTAAAGCCATTATTAAGCTGGCAAACATCGAGTATGTCCAGAGACGTTATCACTCATTTATCTAACAACAAAATAACAAACAAGACCAATTGCATATCCATGTTGAATGGATTTATTTTCAGAAGAAATTTAAGGCTTAGGGAGATGGCTCAGTGTATAAAGCAATGCAATGCAATGCAAACAAGATTAGAGTTCTCTAGCCAGAACCCACCGAAATACTGGGCATGGGGATACAAGCCTATAATCCCAGTACTGGGGAGCCAGAGACAGGGAATCCCAGGGGCTCGTTTACCAGATAGGCATGCATCAAAGACCAAGGTGAAGCTGGACTGAGAAGAGACACCTTGTATCAAACTCTGGCCTCTATACACATACCCACACACACCTCCATGATTATCATATGTCCCTGTACACACGTGCTTACAGTAATATGAACATGCACACATACCACACATGAATACACATGCAAAAAGTAGGAAAAGAAATCTTTCCTCCCAAATAACATAAACTTTCTTGTATAAGGGTAATTTGCCAACACGATTCGTTTGAGATATTGGATTTACCAACCGAAAGGCAAAATATACTTAAAAAAAATATTCTCTACTCCATTAGTAGGAGTGGCTCCTGGAAAAAAAAATGTGTCAGGCTAATGAGGAAAGAAATTGTTTTGTAGGAGAAAGTGTTGAGTCATCTAAATACTGAATAACAACATATCCTGGAATCCAATTAAAAGTTCAGTATCTGTAAATGTAGTGATAATTTGTAAAATCTAAGAAGACCCAGACTTTCCAGAATGTCACCAAGCTCTTCATGCTTTTGGTAACATTGGCCAGTTGATGTATTTATGATGCAAGTGATTCCTATTTGCTTTAATGTACTTGCAGAATCTGCTGTGTCCTTGTGCCTGCATGAGTTAAGCATCTAACATGATGTGTGGATGCTTTGTCCCCGGAGACAAGCTGGCCCAGCATCATGGTCCCAGCAATGGAACTCACAAGGAGGCTCAGATACTTGAGTTGGTTTCATGGCAACCATATGACCATGGGGGTGGGGACATCCTCACATACACTGCACAGGCTCATGCTTTCTTGAAGTGGGACACAACAACTCCATGTGCCATAGAGCACACCCCCAGGCATGAACAGGCCCTGTCAGCCCTGGGCTCGGGGCTCTCCCTTCCCACCTGCAGTAAGCATAGCATCACTACTCAGATACCAGGCGGTTCCTTGTGGATTTCCTCTGTTTCCCAAGGCAACCACACAAAAGCATCCATCACCCCTGCCATCATGATGCCTCCTTTCGCTGCTCACCCTCAAATTCTACGGAGTCATCTATTTTCAGCCAGCGCTCAGCCTCTTGTTACAATGAGTTTTGTAAAACTTTAGCCCAGTTTTTTTTTTTTTTAAGATAGCTGAATACTATTGAGTCTTTCCACTGGTGACAGCTATGTTTGTTTATTTGGGAAAAAATAACGTCTATAATGATCTTAGTGTTTCTAAGAATTAGAGCTGCAAGATTAATGAAGCGTGAGATGCATGACCCTAATAACAAGAGCAGTGTTTCATCTTTCTTAAAGCTATGGTTCTGTGGAATTTATTAGGAATATGAGCAATAGAGTTATCATTTAGAAATGAATAAAGCCAGCTTGAAAGAAAAACTAACTAAAGTATAATACATTTCCTAAGATTTCTTGTGAAAACCTTTCCTACATGGCACCATTTATATTTTTTATAATTTCATCTTGAATTGGGTTTTATGTGTGAAATTTAGCTTTCTAATTTAACAAATTTAATACACCATAGTTACTTAAATAGCAATGTGAATATGTAAAGAAAAGAGCTTCATTTCTATAAGGCTTATCAAGTCTCTCATAAATGAAACTTTGAAGAGCACTGCATTTCTGAATATTCTGCAGTTGTCTAAGGATAGCCTAAGGATTTCTGTTGCTCATCTTGAGTCCATGGAAGTGATCAAATACCAAACTCACAAGCATCTCAAAATAATTGATGAAATTAAAGTGATCAAAGACACTGCTCTACTTTCAAAGTTGACCATATGATGAACATATCACCTGAGCTATATGTTATTTGTTAAACTTTGTACAACATATTTATGAGAGAACCCATCTCATATTTATGAGACTGTCTCATAAACAAGACAATGAGGTGTATATTCATGCTGCTAAAATACAGTAGAAATGTTATTATTGGTTCTCTGTAAATATTTTGAACAAAGCAAAGCAGGTCTAGAGACAGGATTTGTTCACAATGTGAAGTGAAATCAACATGATATGCTATGTTGGTTAATATGCTGTTATTTAGAATTGTTTCTTAGTCCCTATTTATGTTTTGTGTTTTCAAGTGATGGCAACTGTACCATAGTGTATTTTTGTTGTTGTTGTTTTCCAGCATCCATGTAGCACAGAGAAGAGAGCTAGGAGAATTCACAGTTTTCCACACGCTCACAGGATGGTTACCTGAAATCCTTCCTCTTCAGTAGGTTTGAAGATTAAGTTCATCATATTTTTTCTATCCTTCAAAGATTTTTTTCTTCAAATATTCTTTTAAAATCAATATTTTTATTGTCTAAAATTAGATACATTGTATTAGTAAATATTATGTTGGTATCCCCGATTCCCTCCTCCCTATCCCCAATTCACGGGGTATCCTCCTCAGTGGGCATACTGGATCGTTCCATGGGGTAGGAGGTTATGGATAACACAATAGGCAGCCAGGTTCCAACCCCCCCCAACTTGTGTGTTGTTGCTGAGGGGGACATGTCTCTGGATATTCTCCCCCACCATGACTCTTACAATCTTTCTGCCCCTTCTTCGGCGTAGTTCCCTGAGTCATGGTGGATGAGATTTAAGACTGCTTTATTGTTGAGATCTTAAGGGCCTCTGTACTTCTGGTTTAGGTCCTGTTGAAACTCACTGGTGTCTGTCACACTGACTTATCCTGGGTTGACTGATTAGCAGTGCTGATAGATCTCTTGCTATCCCGTCACTCTCTCAAGGGTTTCATTGGGGTAGGGGAGAAGGGTGGTTTGTCTCTTGCCAGGTTGTCAGTCCTCCACCTGTAGCTCGTTGGTGGAGTTGGAATGACCTAGGCTCTCACTGCCTTCTGAAAAATACAAACAAATAAGATCTCTATCAGAGATTGAGGTCAATATAGCTTAAATGCAGCACACATTTCTAATTTAGCGAGATTCTATTGGGATTGGCCTCTCTGTAATTCTCTAGTAATGGGAGTTTCTCCTTGGGGGCCAAGTTTTTGATTCCCATAGGATTTTGACCTGAATCCCAATTCCAGTTAAGGGATCCTTGACACTGAGTGGATTTCTTGGCCAATTTGAAAGCTGTTGACTACCCTCCCCGGGTTATGGCGCCTCTATTGCCCAAGTGATCACTTCTTGGCTTGTTGATCTCTCCCAGGAGGCAGTCTGTTCAGCCTTTTCATCATGGCAACAGTCTGCATTGTATACCAGTGGTCTCTACTTTCTCCAAATATTATTGCCCAATTTCCCTGACCACTT
This sequence comes from Zapus hudsonius, assembly GCA_004024765.1. Taxonomy (NCBI): domain Eukaryota; kingdom Metazoa; phylum Chordata; class Mammalia; order Rodentia; family Dipodidae; genus Zapus; species Zapus hudsonius. The sequence continues at coordinate 29,279 of PVHP010013221.1, read as the reverse complement.
ATGTAGCACCTTCTTGTAGGTCAGCGGTCTGGGCAGTGAGTGGCCTTTGCTGTGTAGTTCTGTGTCTCTGTGTAAGCCAGAACTATCTGTGGTGAGACTTCCAAGTCTGGGCCAGGGTACAGATGCTACAGCAGCTGGTGGGAAGCCTGTAGCATGAGGAAGGCTGTGGGAGTGCCAGGGTCTGTGGGAGGAGGAAGTCAGGGAGAGCAGGGGTCTGTGGGAAGGAGGAAGGCAGGAGTTCTGGGGTCTGTAGCACCTGGTGGGAAGCCTGGGAAGAAAGCTTTGGGACTGTTGAGAAGGTATCCAAAGACCCAGGGGTACGAAGGGAAGAGAGAGCTTGGGGGTTTATGTGAGAGGAGAGCTGTCAGGTCCAGGAGCTTGTGCTAGAGGACAGCCTTCCAGATCCGCTAGTTGTGGTCTGTCAGGGAAGAAGGGTGAATGGCTGGGTGGTGAGCAGAGGGAAAGAGAAGCACAGAGTTCACTGTAACCTCTGGAAGGTGTCTGGCTGGTTGAAAGAGTGGGTGATGGGGTGAGGAACAAGGGAAAGTGAAGTACAAAGGCCCTAGAATCACTGGTAGGGGTCTGATGGGGTGGAAGGTCTGAGTGGGGGGCAAAAGGAGAGAGAAGCGCAGAGGCCACTGGTGGCTGGGTGGGGGTGGATGAGGGAATGAGGATGGTGCAGAACCTCAGAGTCACTGGAGAGGCCAGACTGCCTGCACAGAAATGTAGGAGGGAAAGAGGATGCCATGTTGCTACGGGACCACCACCGCAGGGCCTGGCTGCTTGCATGGAGATGTGGGAGGGATAGAGAAGGGCGTGGGGCCACCTGGTCACCAGAGGTGCCTGGCTATCCCACAGAGGTTTGGGAAGGAAGGAGGAGAGTGTGATGCCGCCTGATCACAGGAGGGGCCTGGCTGGCTGCAGGGAAGTGGGGAAGGGAAAGAGAAGGGCCTCAACTACCCTTATCCTTTGAGAAAATTTTCTGAAGGATCATTTGTTACAAAATGTTTGGGAGGATAGCACTTTTTAGTATCTAGAATTTCTTGGGAATTTTAGGATGAATTCTGCTTCCTTAGAGATATAGTTGAAAAAAAATCTACTGTGTTCCAATGCCTGCGTGACTTGGATATCCAACATGCATGATGCATACCTGCTCTGTTTTAAAGGCAAGCTACTAGGTCTTTGTTGACATTGACCCCTATAATGACAGCAAAAATAAGACAAAAAAAATGCAAACATGACAGAGGTCCAGGTTCTAGAAGAGACAGCTTTGAAATTCAGCTCCTGTTTCATCTTCAAGAAAGAACAGCAAATTTTCAGAGAAGTGAGAAGACAAAACAGATGGCCTTGCTTGCTACTTGTGGCAAGTGTTGGTGGACATGGATTCATTATTGCAGCATGTTCTGTCGATTCCTCTGAGAGTGTCTTCTAACATATGCGGTCCGTAGCTGTCTTTGGTGGCTAACCTTTGGTCTTCTCAGTAGAAGGAGGTGGGGGGAGGGACATCTCAGTCCTGCTTGTCAGAAAACTGAGGAAAGACAGCATCTCTGCCTCTGCTACTCCTTAATTACTTTTACTTGAATAATTCGTGCTTTGGGGTGGCATGTTTTAGTATTGCATATATATAATATATTCTCATAGATAATATATGAGTACATATAAATACTTACATTCCAAACTCCTTGCATATAATACATTTAATCCTCAAATATCTGATTTTTGAATGTTAAGCCAATAGAACAGTAGTGATTATTATGATATAATATTTATGGATTTCCATCTATATAACTATTATACTTATTACTATACAAGCATAAAACAGCTTGTGATTAGCCATACATATTAGAGAATAATCCTGATTAAATATCTATTACACATCAAGTACTTTAATATATCATATTAAATTAGTGGCAATTCTGAAAGAATTACCTTTTATAATTATCATATGACATCATTAATTAGAAATTCATCATTACCAATAAGGAAACTGAATCTAAGAGAATGCTTCAAAACTGTGCCCTTTAAATTTTGCTAATACAAACCCACAGAATAAAGTAATTGGGACAGATTAAAGAAAAGAGGGACCATTTAATGTAAGATTACTTAAAATTTCAAGACTTTGATTTAAATTTAAAAGTTTGTTTTAATACCAAAAAGCATGGACACTCAACTTGATTCTGTTCCGAGGAATCAATTAGGTGAAGGGGCAGGGCAGAGAAATATAGCAAGAGACCTGAGCATAATTTTCTTTATTATTAACAAAGCAGGCAGATAGAAGACACTCAGTAAAAGCATAATGTCTGGTTAATTGATGCAATCATTGAAATTCGTCTTGTGAAATAGCAAGTTAATTTTTCTATCAATCATTTCTGGATGCAAGGTGTAGAAGCCTCACTTGCAAATGAATGTTGATATGTTTTCTTTAAGCCCGGAATACATGGACAAAGTTTGGGAACTCCTGAAAGATATACTGCCCGAATTTAAGCTGTCAGATGACTCCGTCTCTGAATGCAAAATAGCAGTGTTAGATAACAAAATAAAAGACCCCATGAAAGAGGTGAAGGACAGCAAGGAAGTGAAAGATGGAAAGGAAGTGAAAGACTCAAAGGAATTCAAATCCGAATCGTCCTTAACCACCGTGAAAGGGCAAGAAAAAAGTGACAAAGTTCTGAAGGGTAAGACATTTTATAGCTAACAATTATGCAACTCAGATGTCACCTATTAATGCTTCATGAACATTGTCAAAGCCAGTACTTTATAAATTGTTGCTACTATTTCTTAAGCCTTGTGAAAAACAGCCATGTCTTTAAGGTCTTTCTTTCCTAGGACTTAAGCAGTCATGGTGGGGTTGACTGTATGTTAATTATTACTTCATACTCTGCTTTCTTTAAAAATCCAAGGCAATGGGCTGGAGAGATGGCTCAGCGGTTAAGGCACTTGCCTCCAGTGCCTAAGGCCCCGAGTTCAGTTCCCCAGGACCCACATGGGCCAGGCTCACAAGGTGGTGGCCCTGGTTCTCTCTCTCTCTCTCTCTCTCTCTCTCTCTCTCTCTCTCTATATATATATATATATATATATATATATATATATATATATATATATATATATATATATATATATATCTTTCTGCTTGAAAATGAATAAATAAAATATTTTTAAAAATATTTTTAAAAATCCAAGGCAAGCTGGGCATGGTGGCACATGCCTTTAATCCCAGCACTCAGGAAGCAGAGATAAGAGGATCACCATGAGTTTGAGGCCACCCTGAAATTACATAGTGAATTCCAGGTCAGTGTGGGCTAGAATGAGACCCTACTTTGAAGAAACAAATAAACAAAATCCAAGACAATTCTGTACTTTGGTGATATCAAATCAATGCACTATTAATAGAGGCAAAGTCATGGAATTCAAAATTTTCAGTTTTTTAATGTTTATATGCAGAGTGAGATGGATCAAACAGCAAGGTAGAAAAATGAATCTGTTGATTTCAGAGTATGTGAAATGGACTTAGATTAAGATTTGCTAAAAATTTAATCTTGGTAAAATATCAAATATAAAAAGTAAATGATTTCAAATTATTTTACAAAGTAACATCATTTCTCTTGTCACAATGAAAATGTCTTGAAGTTTCTATGTCTGACATATTTCATATAGCTATGCATATGAACAAGATGCTTGCGAAGAATTAAATCTATTAGAAAATACTCGATTTTTTTGTATATTTTGGTAGTGTCTGAAATAATCTTTCACATATCTATATTTTATACACTTATCAAGGTTATGTCTAATCTGGGAGATATGCAGATCATGAATTCCAAGCAATCCTGGCTTACATAGGGAGTTCAAGGCCAAATTGAGTTTCATATCTTGTCTTAAGAATTCAAAGGCTGGACAACAAGCCTGAAACCCAAGAAAGGATAATGGAGACAGATACCAACGATAACCCAACACAACCCAGGGCAAAGACCCAGAGATACTTAAGATCTCAACAATAAAGCAGATTTAAAACTCACCACCATGACTCAGGGAACTGAGTGGAAGAGGGGGTGGATAGAATGTAAGAGCCATGGTGGGGGAGAATATCCAGAGACATTACCCTTCTCCCCCCAGCAACAATACACAAAGGAGGAAGAAAATAAAAAAAAACAAAGAAAAACAGGTTTCCTGTGCAGTTCATAACCCCCTAGCCTATGGACAGATCCAGTATGCATACAGAGGAAGTACCTCAGTGTGTAGGGGACAGAGAAGAGAGAAACAGGGACACATTAACAAGATTGTTCATGCAATGTATATACTTATTCATAATAAAGATATTAATAAAATAAAATAATTCAAAGACTGGGATTGTAGCTCTAGTACACATTTGCCAACCATAGGCAAGGTCTTAGGTTTGATCCCAGTACAGAAAAAGAAAAAGGAAAAGATAAAAAGAATCATGTTTACCAGTATTTCTCACCATATATTATACAGAAATTTTTACTTTAGATTTTCTTAAAAAGTGTATCAAGATTAAACTGAGAGTAATGTCCGCCTACATAGACAAGTTGATCTTCATGAAAATAAGCAAATAAAGAAATGTGATTGGATTTACTTTGTCAGATCAACTGACTTTACAGTCGATGGACAAGGGAAGTAGTGTGTCCTAGTGAAGATGCAGAGAAGATTACTGATTTGAGAAAAAATTAACAATAAGAAATGACAGAACTTGGTGGGGGTAATTTATAGGATTCTGAGTTGCAAAGCTAGATAGATGGTGATTTCTGTCAGAAGGGATCACAAAATGATTTTCACCATGTCAAATGTGAAGTGTCTGTAACACTTTTAACATCCAAAGTCTCAGCTTGGCAATATGCATTTGGGAAGCTTTGTTGAAAACATGCTGAATAAACCAACCACGGTGATATTCTCAGGGAGACTGAGCCTTGAGATTCCAAAATATCTAAGAGCTTGGTGCAGGTGACAGACTACTGAAGAAGTCTGGAGTGGCCAGAGACATGGGGAAAGAAGAGACAGAACATTCTGGCATTGAAGTCAAAGGGGAAAATGCATCAAGAATCAGAAGTATTGTTTCAAATACAGTTGAAAGAGAAACTATGATGAGAAGTTAAACTACTCCATTGGACTGTGGGATATGGAGGCCATAGGACTTAGGGAGTAATGGGCCTGGAGAGCTTGGGGAGAGAGTTAAGTAAATGGAAGAACCCTGCAGAAAGCTTGGCCCTGAGGAATAGCAACGCCTTCATGGAAATTGACAGTGATGATTAATGTGTCTGTTAGTCCAGTGAGGGAGTCTCAAGGGTTAATTAGATGAGAGCAGAAATAGTTTTCTGAGAAAGCAGGCAGGGCAAGATCTTCAACTCCACTGGACGATTGGTCCAACACTCTGAAGCAGTGACTCCTTGATTCTAATGAGTGGGCACGTGTCACAGGGCGGGGGGATAATGGATGCAGATAGATGCCAGTGAGAGAAAAGGTTTGGTCAGGAAAAGGTGGAAGATTTCTAACAAAAGACTTCTATACTATCTGTTTATAGACAACCTAACCCTGAGCTGACAGTGAGATTGAGGTGGAAGAGATAGATTCCTGGAAACTTAACATTGGTGAAGTTTGTAAAGCTAAAGGATAATCTCCAAGTAAGAATCAGCTGTCAAGTGCGCTTGGAGTGGAGTTTAGCTAAATCCAAGAAATTAGATGACAGATGATCAACACTAATTTAGGCTAGTGGCAAACACTGCAACATACCAACTATGTTCCTAAATTAACTTATTTTTTCTACTTATAATTTTTATTGGGTATATTATTTATAAATCAAATTCTAAATAAGATAGAAGTCAAAGCTCAATTTAAAAACGATTGGTGAAATTACATACCACTACTCCAAATCAGTTTAATTGAATTAAGTTGATTTGTCCAAAAATCTATAAGATAAAATTCTACTTATTTTAATACCTAAATTTTTAGCATGTATATTTAAAGTTAATTTCTTAAATTTTACACTGTCTTAGCCTATATTTGAAGTTATATTTATCTTTACTTTCATATCTAATGTACATGTTAAATCTATTATAAAAGCTAAGATATGAAACAGGTTTACTTTGGATGCTAAGGAACATTATAACTAATTTGTTTTCATTGTTGAGATCTTTTTAAAAAATGAACACTTTGGTCAATTTTATGATTATTAAGTTATCAGATGATACTGAGAAACTAAACTTGAGGTTTTTTTTAATAAATAAAGAAGGACATCTTTCATAGAAAGGGATAGTTCTGGAGTCCTGAGTTGTATTACACTAACCACTCATATGGAGTTTGTTTGCAGTGGTAAGAGGCCCTGGTACACTTATATGTTTTCTCTCTCTCTATTTCTCTCTCTCTCTCTCTATCTTTTCTCAAATAAATAAATATATTTTAAAAATAAAATAAAATAAGAAAATTATCCTGACAATCATATGCAAATAACACATCAAATTATGTATAATTTGGTTATATATAATAAATTCTGCTATCTTTCACAATACATGACAATTTTCATTTTCTTCTCTGCCTCTATTGCTACGTTTATAATTAGAGAAGATTATGTTTGGGGAATTTATAGCTATAGTTTTACATTTAAATAATTCTGGTGTATTGGCCATCTTGCAGTACAACGGCTGAATAAGTAACATAGTTTGAGGTTTGCTAGTAAAAAAGATTTAACATTTCTTTAAATATGTTAGAGAAAGCAGATGCAAAAGATCCTGGGAAGAAGAGGACTAAGGATGGAGAGAAAGAAAAGGACAAATTCAGAGTTTCACTTCATGGTTCAAGACCATCATCAGATGTGCAGTACTCTATGCAGTCTCTCTCCGATTGTAAGCTCTCAGTCTCTTATAATGATAAGTGCTTTAGTTATATTCTAAAATACTAGAAAATGTTGGAACCTAGTGATATATTTCTCCTTTGAAACATTTTCAAGTTTTCCCACAAATGTGGTGGCTCTAGTTCAAATATGGGCTTATGTAATAGTAATATGGCAAATCCCCTTAGACAGTATAATACATATAATTAGTATACCAGTTTTAAGATATAAAGGACTCAAAAAGTATTGCACAGTTATTTTATGGGAGTTTTAGACGTTAGGATTTAAAATGTCATTCCTTCATCTGAAAGTAGATCTTTCTTTTTTTTCCCTTAAATTTCTTCATCAGTTATTGGACTTGAGATGCACATATGTTAGTTCAATGAAGGACTCTGTCAGCATTGAGAATGAGAGAGAAGGAAATTACAGAGTTTGTGTCAGGAATTGTTACTCAAGGACTCATTTTTAAGATATATAAAATTTGTTTTAAATTCTCTACTTCGTATTATACACTCTTCATATTTGACAGGCTGATCAGAAGCTAATAACACTGCTATTTTGGTGCCAGTGTTTATAACCTGTTTCTATATTATATTGTGGCTGGTTTGTACCAATGATTCACATGTATTGAATATTTGAAAGTTTCCCCTTGATAAAACATTGACTTTTTTTTTGCAGTGTTAGCATTAAACACTGAAGTTCCATATAGAGCTCATGATTGCCCTAAAATTAAAGGCACTACCTTTTTTTATCATCAATATCATATATAATAGCTCTAAGTCAAGACCATGTTCTTATCCTATGTTTCTAAAGCTTTTTTTTCCTTTTCACTCACCTGTATTTGCCAATTTCTCATAAATTTCATTATGTAGTACTATAAAACCAATGAGACGCTCTCAAAGTACTTATAGTAAAGTTTTACATTGACTTAAAGTCTAGAAGCTTGAATAACATCAAAGACTTATGGTAACACGTTTAAAGTTTAAATATTTAGGTTTAAGAAGCTTGAAGAACACCCAGGCATGGTGGTACATTTCTATAATCCCAGTACTTTAGAAGCTGAGGCAGGTGGAACATTTGGGAGTTCAATATCAATCTGAGATACTCAGCAAATCTGAGGCCAACCTCAGCCTCATAGTGAAACCAATCTCAAACAAATAAAACAAGAAAAAAAAAACCCATAAAATTATTTTTGGAAAGCATCAGAATCTCTAGTGTGTAATATCCAAATTTGAATTTAATTTGGGCCAAAATACAAAAAGAAAATATTTTAAAGTAAAAATTCAGAAGAGAGCTAATGTGGCAGTCTATTTATTTCATTGATCAACTTTACTGAGCTGTTAATTACGTAGAAATCTGGCTAAGCATCAGAAAGAATATTTTGTAATGAGAATAATACTAAGATCCACAGACGGAGAAGAGTAAGTAGCTTGCCCTCCCTCATGTGGGTGAACCTCATACAATAAATTCAATGCCTGAAAAGCAAAAGCTGACCCTCATCCCCACTGAAGTGCCTGCAAAGTCAGATTGAAACATGGCCTCTTCCTGATCTGGGAGCTTGTTGGTCTTCAAAGCGTGGATTGCTTCTTCTGAATCTCCTGTTGTCTGACTGTGCTGGCTTGAGCCAGATGTCCTCCATAAACTCGTGTATTGTGAATGCTTGGTTCCCAGTTGATGGCATCTTGCTGAGGAGGTTTTTCACTGGGGGTGCACATTGAACTTCATTAGCCAGTGTTTGCCAGTGTTAGTGTCCTGCTGCTGTTTTCCACCTTCTGTGACAGAGCAGAGGTGATGTCCATCCTCTGCTCCATGTCTTGCTACCCCCCCCTCAATTATGGAGCTTTCTTTCGAGATTGTAAGTGAAAATAAAAATTTTCCTTCTATTAGCTGCTTTCATTCAGTGCTTTGTCAAAGCAATGCAAAGGTAACTACAATACAGACCCACTTAGAAGATCTTGTGATAATCATAAAAGCCAGTCAATTCCATATTCCTTATAATAACTCTGTTTTCATATTGGCTGTTACTTTGATAGAGTGGAATAACGTTGGTACCAAAAAGCAGGATGCTGCTATAACAAATATGGAAAAATAGGGAGTTGATATTGGAACTAAGTGATGCATAGAAGCTGGGAAGGTTTTGAAATACACACTAGGAAAAGCCCAAATGGCCTTGTGGGAGACTGTTGGTAGGAATATATATGATAAAAGATGCTCCCAGTAAACTCTGATATGTAAAGGAGGAATAGGGTGTTGGAAATTGGAGGAAGGGCGATCCTTGTAAAGTTAGTTATAAAGAGCTTGTCTGAAGTGTGGAGTGTGTTCTATTGTTTTATTGAAGTTTCAAAAGGTAGGCCCACCTCCTTGGTTTAGTAAACCTACTATTTATTCCTGCAAAGAGCCATATGAGATTTTACAGGTGAAGTCATTTCAGAGTTACCAGGCAAGTCCTGTAGCCAGAGACCAAGAGGTGGAGCCCCTAAGGAGGGAAATTATGAGGCAGAAAATAATCCAGCCTAAGGGGACTGTTCCCAAGCATTATGATTTAATGGAATTTGGTCGACAAGTTTTTAAACTTACTTGGGGACTCCTTCCTCCTTTTCTCTTTTGGAGAGTGTCTATCCTATGCCTGTCTCACCAGTATATTTTGAAAGCATATTGTCTAGAATCACAGGCTCCAAGCTGTAAAGGAATTGTAAGAGAGGAATTGTTGCCTCAGAATGAGTCATAAGTCTTAGCCATGGGCGAGTATGGTGAGTCCCCTATTTTGGTTGTGCCCTGGAATAAAGACACTGACTCTTGGAGTTGTTTAAAACTAAGAGTGAGAGAGCAAGCTGCTTCTGCTGCTGCTGAAACTTCTGCTGAGGTAAGCACTCATCTGGTGTTTTTATTGAACAGCCAAAACAGCAACATGTGAGCTATTTGAGTGAGGAACCAGTAATGTGTGGGCAAGGAACAAAGAACTACAACAATAAAAATTTCCATAAATATTTGCTCAAAGAAAAGGATTTCAGGACAGGACCCTTGAATTCTGTCAACCAGAACATAAACACACCATTTACCATTCACAGATGTTCTCGCTTTAAGCTCAGCTGTTTGTTTCAACTTCCTTGTGGACAATTCATTACTTTTAACATTCATTGTTTTCATCAGTGTACATCTTCATCTCTCTCTTTCTCTCTCTCTCTTACACACACACACACACACACACACACACACACACACACACACACACACACACACACATTGTTCTCAGCCAAGAATACAACCAGGTCACTGGCTTAAAGGCATGTCAGCAGTCAAACATTCTTTGTCCATATTGATTATCTGTATTGTTCAAAGCATAGGCAATCCAGAGCATAGGTCACCTGATTATATTGATCTAAGCAGATGGATCACATGGTTGTTAATTTACTTCAGAGCATGAGCTTAGCTTAGTTAGTAATTCAAAAGAAAGGTGTCCCACAGAAATACTCTTGGAAAAGGTATCTGTAAGACCCTTAAGAAATGTTTCCACAGTTCATTTCCATAGTTCATTCACACAGGTGATACTTTAGTCCAACTTTGGACTTAGAATGGATGCTGAATTGGGCTAAACTCCTGGTGCTATTGAAATTTGCTTTGTGAGATGGACATGGGTTAGGAAGGGACAGAAGACAGTTATGGAAGGGATCATGTCTCCCCATATTCATATGCTGAAGTCCTGACTTCCTTGTGACTGGTTTTTGAAGATAATTTCTCAAGAGGACGAGTTAAGGTTAAATAAAAGGAGGAAAAGCATGGCTGGAGAGTTTGCTCAGTGGTTAAGGCACTTGCCTCCAGTGCAAGACCCCGGGTTCAATTTCCCAGTACCCACATAAGCCCGACCCACAAGGTGGTGGCCCTGGTACACTCTCTCTCTCTCTCTCTCTCTCTCTCTCTCTCTCTGCTTGAAAATGAATAAATAAAATATTTTTTAAAAAGAGGAAAAGCAAAGACAACAGATTCACTCATATTCACTCTCTTCTTTTTCTTCCTCAAAACCTTCTTGCCTCTGCCTCTCTTCTTCCCTGCCTCACATTCTCTCCTTTCCTCCCCATCGCCTCCACAAGAGGCCATGTATGGATGCATTGAGATGGGTTAGGTGCCTTGTCTAACTTTTACTTGTTTTCCAGGTTCTTCAGCGACACAGTCTCCTCATATGGTTGTATATGCTACCTTCACACCTCTCTACTTATTTGAGAATAAGATCTTTACATTAGAGAAGATGGTAAGCCTATGTGTGTGTATTCACATTTTATTTTTAGAGACCTATTTATTATATATGAAGAAAATAAAACTCAGACATTTCACTGAAACTCATGTACATCATTCCTTAATAATAATTATGAGTTCCCTAAAATTATAGTATAATGGTGCTTTTTAAAATATTTTATTTATTCATTTTCAAGCAGAGAGAGAGAGAGAGAGAGAGAGAGAGAGAGAGAGAGAGAGAGAGAGAGAGAGAGAACCAGGGCCACCACCTTTTGGGTCTGGCATATGTGGGTCCCGAGGAATTGAACCCAGGGCCTTAGGCACTGGAGGCAAGTGCCTTAACTGCTGAGCCATCTCTCCAGCCCATGACTGTGTTTCTAATGTAAGCTGACATAGATAAATTTGTACTCAGGCTGGATAGCTTTTGCTATGACCTTTCTTGTATCACAAAATAATGCAAAATAAATGTTACTTGCTTTTTAAAAATTAATTTCAATCATAGGCTGAAGAGATGGCTCAGCAGTTATAGGCACTTGCTTGCAAAGCCTGATGGCCCAGGCTCAATTCCCCAGTATTCACATGAAGCCAGATGCAAAAAGTGGTATATGCATCTGGAGTCTACAGTGGCAAGAGGCTCTGGTATGCTCATTCTCTCTCTCTCTCTCTCTCTCTCTCTCTCTCTCTCTCTCTCTCTCTCTCTCTCCACAAATAAATAATAAATAAATTTTAAAATAAAAACAAATTTAACAAGTCAAAGGAAATTTAGCTAATGCAGTTAATGGTAACATAAGCAATCCATAGTATAAGCAATTAGTCACAGACATTGTTGATATTTTGGGTGAATCCTTTGTTTTTTATGCAAATATCCTATATTAAGTTGTGTATTTTTTAAAAAGTAAAATTTATCTTATGTTCTATTTTGAACCATATTTTCACTTAACAATATAATATTAAAATTTTCCCCCATGGTTTTCCATTTTAATCAATGCAATGTTTAGCGACTACAAAGGAGTTATGGAGTTTCACAAATTTGTAAGCTATCTTTTGCTCTTAGAGAAAAAACACAAATCTCCTTTCCTGACAAGGGAAAAGTCTATCAGTTACTACATAGTTTCTCATTATGGATTCTATTTGCGATACTGTTTAAGTATAACTATTGCAGTATTGTCCATTTTTAAAATATCATTTTGAGATACTCTTTTCTTGAATGACCTCAAGTTCTCCCTAAAGTCTCCATGGAAAGACTACTTGAAGTGCTAATTTCATAGAAGCATCTAATATTGTACAGAGTTAAAGTTGTAGGAGAAAGTTATACACATTAGATTATATATGTAAAAGGATTTTCAAAGCTACTCTAAGATATAATTACAGAAATGTCTGGAAGTTTCTCAGTAAATCATCAAAAACCTATAAATCTTACCAAGAAAAAAAAAACTTTTTTTTCCTTTTCTTAATTAGGACATTTTTTAAAACCATAGGCTCACTTTTCTCTTTATCTTGAATATTTCTAACATTTTGAAGAGGTTGTGCCTGACCTTGAAGGAGGCATCCTAAATTTCTCCTCTATTCTGTTCCTCTGAGTGCACAGACCTAGATATCTGAAAGTTGGAATCCAGAGCCCAAGGCAGGCTCCACTTAACTCAGTCATTTGGAGTAAGCTGAGGGGTAGGTTTATGTTCTTGATTTAAATGGCTGAAGAATTTTCAGTTCCAATTGGTACTGCGTAGATCTTGCATGATGCAAAAATCCCATGACAGAAGAACAGTTACTACAAAAGTGACTTTAGTGCAGTTGATATTTGGTTTTATTTTACTTTAAATGTTAAAGCAAGCCGTGAAAGTCAGAATTTGGCTACAGTATAGATTATTTCAACTTTCACATACATTTTAAGTTTTCTTATGGCATACTTCAGGCAGTGATCAGCAACTGAATTTCTGTTTAAGTAATAGTGTGAATTGCTCCAAAGGGCAGTGTTTTCAGAGCTGTACGTATGACAAGGAGCAGTGTCTGCCTCATGACAACTATGTGGTCTGTCAGGACAGCCGCCTGTCTGTGTATGAATGCCTGTGTCATTTGAGTACTGGGGACTTCCTATAGAGGAACCACTGGTAGAGGGGAGGCCACAGTCTGTCCATAAGGCCACCTCTTGCCACCTCACTGACCTGAATACACTTAAAACTAGACTTTTTAATACTATGTAACAATTGCTCCTGTATTAAAATCAGCATTAGGTAATAAGCGCCAGTACCACAGCTTTTACTTTCTTGTCATTGCTCATTTAACTTCGTTTTAAAAAATTGCTGGTAGACAGAGAAAAGACATTCAAGACTTATTTAGAACAGATTTTTTTAAAAAAATCTACAAAAATGGAGAGAATTTTTTCCAAGAAACTAAACATTTAAATTTAAGATTGGTCCATGTCTTTATAAAGAACATGTAAACTCAATATACAGTGTTGTGAGTCTTATGAAGGTAAATTTTAAAAAGCTCTCATCTGGTACCTACGTAAGTTACACCTGCATGTTTCTTTCAGGATATGAAATTCTTAATGAAATTGAAGGTTAGATAGTGTAATAAAACGTGTATTTACTACAAGTATACCAGCTTCAACATGTAGCAATAATGATAGAATAATTTTGGACCAAAGCTGATGTGCTAAGGTTTTTGAATTTTTTTGCATTTTTTCATAGAATCTTTATCTTTTATAATGGTGAAGTGTCTTCTAAGTCTAATCTCTCTCTTTTCAAATGAGGAAACAGGGTCCTGAGAAAATATTAAGATGGAAAGAAATGGAAATATATTAAGGGAGGTAGAAATAGACGTGTTATTTTTCTTTATTATCAATACACTGAGGAAGTATTCTACCCTGACAAGGTGTTATTTAAAATACAGAAGGTAATTTAAAAAACAGATCGTATACAAAAATCTTTTTGAATCTTTCCTTCATCCTTAGGCAAACTCGGCAGAGAAACTTCGAGAATATGGACTGTCCCACATCTGTAGCCATCCTGTGCTGGTGACTAGAAGCAGGTCTTGTCCCCTTGTGGCCCCGCCTAAGCCTCCTCCTGTGCCTCCCTGGAAACTCATTCGTCAAAAAAAGGAAACTGTTATAACAGATGAAGCTCAAGGTATGTGTCAGGTTGTATTAAAAGCTTTCTCATTCACTTCTCTCTGGAGGAAGGCTTCAGAGTTTCTTTGATGGGGGAAATGTACATTGAGGTAAATCACTGAACACTGGACTGAAACCTACTGCAATTTTAGAACCAAATGTGTCTTTAAATAATTAACTCTGTATATCTCAGAAGCCAACTTTGATTCATATCTAAGTTAAGCAGACATTTATTTCATTCTTTGAGTGATCTTATTATTACCAGTATGATAGGAAAGTAGTTTGGAGTAAACACGAAAACTTAAATAGCACACATTAACGGGCTAGAATAAATTTCTACAGTGGAAATCACCGTGGAGTATCATTCAGGCATGCCCAACCTTTTGGCTTCAGGACACGACATTGTCATCTGTGCAGTTCATGCTCAAGAGCCATGCAGCTCATTTGCCAAAACACTGCAAAATAAATCTCGCTGTAAAGTCATTTGACAGTTTGTCTTGAGCCACATACATAACTAGCCTGGGCTGCATTCAGCTGGGGGCCACAGGTTAGACACAGTCTTTGAATTACTGATTCATAATTAGAGTGCCTATTGAAATAGAATCTCTACCCTAAGATGTGTATCATGTAACTCGATGAATGACAGCTGGATTAACAAGTTGGTAGTCCACCTGGAACTATGGAGTATAACAAATGCAGGAAGAGAGGGTCATTGGACTTGCAGCATGGATCTGCTTTTTAGAAAAGGCCATGGGCAGTGTGAAGCAGGCTTGTTGGATTATTTGCTTAGAAGCTCAGTAGAGTCATGAAGATGAACTGTGGGTTACAGTGGAGACCCAGTGAAATGCCAGGATATGGGATGGCTGCCAAGGAGAACTGCCAGCACCAGAGGAGGTTTTCCCGGACTGTGAATAGCTGAGCTGGATGGGTGAAATTGGAACTCTGGAGACCAGTCACTGGTTTTCATCAGACTTGGAATTAGAGTTTGATGTTTGTCCTGATTGTTTTGTATCTTATATTGGTTCAGTTTGTCTTTGCTCAATGCTATATGTTCCATTAGGAGTCTGCTGTGCTATTATTACTTTATTATTATTATTATTATTATTATTATTATTATTATTATTATTGTATTATGGCACAGTTGAAAGACCTTGGATTATGGGGATGTTTGAATATCATCTGGATTGATAAAAAACTATGGGAACTTGAAGTTTGACTGAATGCATTGCATTTTATATCATGTATGGTTATGATTTTACGGGAGCCAGGGGGATTGTAGTGGTTTGATTCAGGTGTCCCCCATAAACTTAATGTGTTCTGAATGCTTGATCCCCAGCTGATGGCAGTTTTGGAATTGGAACCTTGTTGGAGGTGTGTTGTTGGGGGTGGGCTTTGAGGGTTAAAGACAGCTTTCCCTGCCAGTTTTTGGTACACTGCCACTGTTTGCAGTGCTGTGACCTAGGTGATGTCCCCCCTCTGCTCATGCCATCATTTTCCCTGCCATCATGGATCTTCCCCTCAAGTCTGTAAACCAACATAAACCCATTCTTTCCTTCCGTCAGTTGCCTTTGGTCAAGTTCTTTGTCAGAGCAATGAGAAGGCTGACTACAATACCATCTCTTCCATTTCTATGCAATTATTTCACTTACTCTGGGCATCGTTCTTTGAGTTGGTGAAACCAAAGTGTACCTGCTCCTTCGGGGCCTCCCTCCCTTCTGCCTTCTGACCTATCTGCCTGGCTTCCCTCCTTTCTGCCCACCTTTTTTCCCCTTTACTTTCTTTCTTCAGCCAAAGACCAGCATGCATGTAATGCCTGAAAGGAAAAAAGGTCATTTAAATTAAATGCTATATTTTAACTAGGACCTTCAATCAGTTGTTTATTCGGAGCATCTTGGAACAAAAGGAAGACAACTGAAGAGATGCAACTTCTAATTTAAAATTCTCTGTGAATAACCATGTCAGTAAATGGGGGCTCACACACTCATCACTGGTGGGATTTCACAAGGCAGTGGCTCAGGCCAGGCCTCATGATAAAATCATCTGTCTTCACTCTTTGGGTTTAGTATCTGAAGTAAAAATTAACAAAGATAGGGAAGGATTATTATTTTAGAGGGCACTTAATGAATGATCAGAGAACAAGTTTTGTGCTTTGTTAGATCCTCCACTTCTGATCCTAATAAGCACCCTTCAGGTTCAATTTCAGGATTCACCATGGTCATCTGTGTGCAGCACTTTCCTGTTGAGAATGTCCTACTTCTAAACCAGCTCCACACTCAGGCTCACCAACCCATCCACACCCGCTGTTTCCTCTGTCCTTCCTCTACAACCTCCACCTGTTGGTTCACACTGCCTCTTCATGTCCTTAGTGATTACGCTGAGGAATTAAAGAAGAGAACTTTCTTTAGTAAAAGACTTTTATAGAAAATCATTCCTAGACTCAGAATAGCAGCAAATGCCAAGACATTTCTAACTTTCCCCCCTTGAGACTTATTTTTTTTTTTAGTCACAACCTTTAAGACAACTGGGATGCAGACAAAAGAAAGCTAACATTGGCAAGATCTGTCAATTCTTTCAGTGAGACATGTTCGATGTCTTTGTATAGCCTATTTTACACTGTTGAAAGCTCCTGGGTAAATAGTTATTCTAATCAGCACTGCATTCAATGTTAAGTTCTGCAAATAACGTTGATGAATTTTCCAAAACACATACATCATTCTTCCCAACTGATACTTTGTAGATCCAGTGATAAAGAAGCCTGAACAGTTTCTTGAGATTTCAAGTCCATTTTTGAATTATAGAATGACTCCATTTACAATTCCAACAGAAACGTAAGTACATGACTTTCTCACAAATGCATTTTGTTAATAAAAACTATTTTATGCATGTGTGTGGTTAAAAACAAAACTAAATGGAGGATTTGGAGAGATTGCTCAGTGGTTAAGGTGCTTACCTGCAAAGCATAAAGATCAGAGTTTGATATCCCAGTACCCACTTAAAGCCAGATGCACAAAGTGTCATATGCATCTAGAGTTCGTTTGCAGTGGCTGGAGGCCCTGGAATGCCCCGTCTTTCTGTCTTTCTTCTATCTCTCTCTCTGCTTGCAAATAAACAAATAATATTTTTTAAAATACTAAATGGAAATACTACTTGAGGAACATTAAGAAAAAAGCCAGATATACAGAAATATATTAAAGGACATTTCCTGATGTCTTTTAGCTGATAATTACATTAATTCACTCACTGAGAAATATTTTTGCTTGTATTTTAAATTTTATTTTTGACCATTTTGTACAGGAATTAATGTGTTCTGATCACATGAATTTACTCTCATAACCTTTTCATGACCCCGTCCAATTCTCAGGGAAGAATTGTTTGCATCAACATGTATTTCTCAGAGCTTGAGTAAGCTCTGTTGCCAGTGGCTGTTCCACTGAAGAAAATATCTTCCTCTCTTCCAGTAGCCATTAACTGCCAATCGTTCCTCAGGGAGGGATGGGCTTCATGAGCACCAACCTGCACCATGATGATGGGCCCAGGCCTGTGCTGGTAGCCACTGCTTCTCTGAGTTCATACATGCAATGGCTCTGTCATATCTCGAGGACAGCTTTCCACAGTATTCCTTCCCACCTTTTGTCTCTTATGTTCTTTCTGCCTCCTATTGTAGCTGTATTTGGAGATAGGCCCTCTAAAAAAACACAGTGGTCTGAATGACATGTGTTCCCTTGAAGTTTGCATGCTGGAAACTTAATTTCCAAGTAATAACATAAGGGGATGAGAGCCAAGAAGAGCCATGAGAGCCCTCTCTTTTCCTGGGTCTTGGTCTGTTTGATGAAAGAAATTGTAGGCTAAAGCTGTTTTATTTAGAGGAAGAAGCAAACCTATTCATGTGAGGAAGCCACATGGCTGACCTCAGGAGTGAGACCTGCACTTGGGTGGCACTCTTGTGGGTTCGTGATTGCTAGCTGAGGAGGTTTGCTAGTGTGGAGCTACTTGGTTGTCTCCTCATTTTATATAAAGTAGGCCCTGAGGTCATGTCAGCAATTGTGAACAGTGGGGTCAACTTTGCCTTAAATGGGCCCTGGCTGGTCCAGCACCATCCGTAGAAGGTCATATGATGGTCATTTGGGGAAGAGCATGGAAGGAACACGTGCCCTGAGGCTTAGTGGCTGGAAATGATTTTCAAGATCCCAGGGTAGAAGAGGAGTATAATTCCCTGTTTTGATTGGATAGGAAGAACAGGAGGATGGCTAGTGCCCAGATTCCTGTCTGTCTGCAGAGAAACCCTTTCTCAGCCCCATCAACAAAACACTAGTACATAAATGTAACTGAGCCATATGTGTGTGTGTAACAGTGATAGCCTTTTTTATAATACAGTAACATATTTCTTGTATTCATTTGAGACCTTAAAAGAATTTTCTTTACTATCCCAAATTATACCAATAATCTCTCTGCTTTCTTGACATCTCCCTCTTGTCTAAGCTCACCCCAAAATCACCTTTAAATGTATGTGTGTGTGGTCATGTGAGTATTTCAGAAGGTACTTTTGGACTCCTCCTGCCTGTACCCATGACCCTTTCCAAAGCTGGCCCTACATCCACCCACTTTCCAGCATTAATTTTCTGTCTCTGCATTTGGACTCTGAAACAAGTCATCATAAGCCAGGTGGGTTGGAAATAACAAGGGTAAGTTTCAGAGTCCCAGATACTTGAGTTAATATCTCAAAGGGACTCATTTCTTCACACAAGACACACTCTTGAAATCTCCTCAGGTGCTGAAAGGGCCAAAAAATGCCCTTTATGGCCCCTTTCCAAGGAGAGAATCTTATTTCTAAGAGCTGACCCTTGTATCTTAATCACTTCTCTAAAGTCCTGCCTCTTCAGACATTGCCTTAGGATTATGCTCTCATCAAAATTTGAAGAATGCACACATTTAGATCACAGCATTTCACTACCTCTCTAGGAGGTTCTGTGTTCAGCTCTTTTCCCCAAGAGAAATAACTTGTGACACTATTAAGACATGTTTCAGCCTTATTCCATTTCACCTCATAAACCTCCAAATAGCTGAAAATTCATATGCCCTACTTTTTTCTCTTATTATTAGGTTTCAATATATTTAAAAGAATATTTGTGATTAATTTTCCATTCCCACAGAACTTTTCATTTAATCCAAAGCCTTTCCTGTTGAAGCTACTATGAGTTAAGGCCCTTCCATTTGGAGCACAACCAGTCCTAAATAATGCTGCAATATAATATACTTCGATAACTTAATATAAATGAAATGCCTTCTTCTCACGACCACCAGTAACTGGGTCAAAATTTAGGTTCTGTTAATTTCTTGGGATATACATATTATGAAAACATCAAGTGATATCTTCACTGAGACATGACTTCTTTAAGTAAAGAATATTCAAAGGGTGCTTTGTTCCCTTAAGGAATCACACAGGGCATTGTGAAAATACTGTCTTACTCTGTCAGAGCACCTCAAAGACCTAGGAAGCTAGTATTATTATTATCATAAAACTCAATGGCTCTAGACTTATTTCTGGGTGTCCCCCCCCCCGGCTTTGGTTGGTTTAGTTGTCATTGTATTGTTTTCACACTAGGAATGATTTCTTTTTCATGCTTAATATTGTCATACATAATTGTATGGCTGTAGTAAAAATTACATCATCACATATTTTAAATTAGTTAGCAATATTTACATATACTTATAATAAATCCCCAAAGAGATCAGAATAAGGCTTTGCGTATACCGTAATGCTGATACTTAACATTCATATCTTTACTTTTTTTGGCACGTGTGTGTAAAATGTGTGGTATATATGTGGTGTTATGTGTGTGTCTTATATGTGCTGTATGCATATGTGTGTGCAGATGTGTATACATGTGTGCACAGATGCCAGACGAGAATGCCAGGTGTCCTCCTCTATGCTCTTCTGCATTATTACTTCCTTGAGATGGATTATCTCACTGAGCCCAGAGCTGCTGTTTTAAGTCAGATTGGCTGAGCACTGAGTCCCAGTAATTCTCCTGTCTCGACTTTCCCTCCCAATACACACACAAGACCACCCAGCTTTGTACATAGGTGCTGAAGATTGAACTTGGGTCCCCTCAGGCCCTCATGCTTGTGCAGGAGGCTCTCATACAGGCATCTCCCCTGTCATTTTTTTTTTTTTGGTATTTTTTATTGTCATCTCTTTTTTTTTTTTGTATTTTTGAGGTCAGGTGTTACTGTGCAGTCTAGGCTCATTTGTAGTTTGCAATCCTACTGCCTCAGCCTCCTGAGCACTAGGATTACTGATGTGCACCATTATACCTGGGCTAAGATGGTGTCAATTTTTTACATTACATTAAACACTGTAAAGGGTGAAGAGACCCCTAGTATCTAGTAGACAAATGATCAGTTATCAGTGTGACAACATTAGGGTCAGCTTCACAAACAGAAAAGACATTTGTTTCTAAAATTTCATTACTACAAATTCATAAATCTAATTTTACTCAAACTTTTATACTAAATATTATTTTATAATAAATGTATTAGCTTATATAACCATTTAAAATAAATTAGATAAATGTATACTTGCCATTTTACTGTATTTTAATTTCTCTTTAGGTATTAAAAGTCAAAAATTAAAGCAAAAATATTGCCAAGTATTCAATTTACCACAAAATAAACTTTGGTGTTTATAGAAACTTATTTTTTCATAGGCATATTATTAGTGCTTACAAACTAAAATTTTCAGATGCCTTTTAAATTAATTGCATAGTTGAAATTTAATACTAAGTCACACTTTTAAAAATCTCATTTGTTTGATTATACACCATACTAAATACCATAATATAGTGCTTCAGTCCATCTCTGCTGCTCTGAGGAAATGGCTGTAGACTGGATTTCTAATAAATAACAGAAATTTATATCTTGTCATTCTTGATGCTGGAATTAGTTCACATGCACATGGAGGGTCATGGAGGTTGAGATGTCTCATGAGAGACACCTTCAAGCTGGAGAACCTGGAGGCCAATAGTGTGGCTGTTTAAATCCAAAAGTGCCTGAGAACTGGTGTGTGAGCTTGTGGGGGGGGGGGCTCTGTGCCAGTCCTGGAGTTCAAAGGCCACAGACGTTTTGGACAGTGCCTGCCCACATTGAGGGTCCATTTTCCCAATCGATTCATTAACTTACATGTCAGTGTCCTTCAGACATACTCGGAAGACATGCTTCACTTAATCCAAGTTGCCACCTGAAATTAACTGTCACTTCTAGGAAGATTATGATTTGCCATCTCCGTCTCCCCCCAGTCCTTCAGCTGATAGCGTGTGCACAGCAATCAGCGATTATGACGTGGGTTGTTCAAGTGCAGCTGCGGAACACCTGGACATCTCTCACGATTGATTCAGGCTGTGATACCCAGCCTTTAAGAATCCCTGGGTCAATCCCTGGGGCCACACATGGGCTGCTTTCACAGACCAGCTTCCCTGATTGGCTTATAACTCTTAGCAGCCTCACTACTTGATTCAAGCTGATGAAATTCTGTTACTCAGAAACAAATGATTTCCGTCACTTGATTGGATTCAATGGATCTATTCACGGCTGGAATCTGTTATGAATTAATTTGCATATTCATGCACTCTGACACAGCCAAATGCAAAGAGAGGTGAATGGCATTTCATCCTATGTGGAAGACATGTTCCTGACTTAACTGCTGTGCAGTCGAGTTCTTACTTCCTCCCCCAGCCTCTGGAAGTGATGGCTACACCAAGTTCCTGTCTCTGGAGGTCTAGCACCGCTGGCTGCCCTTTACTGGGTCTTGGCCTCTACTGTTGGATTTGGAGTCTTATAAATATGTGTGTGCTCCCCTCTAGTGGATGTTTTGTGTCAATCAGAAAACTTTAGTTGCAAGTCTTCCTCAACAGTAACTGGAAAAAAAAAAGTCTGAATCCAATTTTATCTTTGAAACCTACGTATCTAGAATGAAGAGTGTCTAACAGATATATATTTACTGTGCCCAGGAAATTCTAGCTATGACAACGATGACTTGGATGATGTCAGCAATCACTTGAACTTGGGCAAATAGCATGAAAGTCACAGCTATATTGAAGTTATAAAATCAAGGACTCAGGATTCATAGTTAAATTTCTGATTCTGAACCTTTCTATTGATAAATACTATGATGATCAGTTAAACCAATCCCAGTGATCAAATTCTTTTTTTAAAAATTAGTACCCAGATGAGTACCATAGCTTTAAAAGAGTTTCCCAGAAATCTTTTACACACTGACTGATACAGAATATTTCTTCAGTAGTATAGGAAATCATTCACTATTTTCACATGAGGCTTAAAATAATTACTTAAAATGAATGGGGTAGGGGACCAAGAAGATGTCTCAGCAGATAAAAGCACTTGCTGGGCAAACTTGGTGACTTGAGTTCAATTCCAAGCACCCATGTAAAAAGCCAGGTATGGCAATGCCAAAGGGGGAAGAGAAAGAGGAATTTCTGGGGCTCCCTGATCAGCCATACTAATCAAAAATGGGGTGCTCTAGGTTCAGCTAGAGACTTTATTTCAGGAAAAAAAGGCATAAAAATAACAGAGGGGCCCCCCCCCCCCCGCAATGTCTTCCTCTGGCCTCTACAGTATGGGCACAAGGCAAATGTATCTACATACAGAAAACACACACACACACACACACACACACACACACACACCATGAAATTTTTGTGTAAAAAAGAGATAAAATGAACAAAATGAGACCTTTCTCTAATTGACAAAAGTTACTTATTAGTCACTATAATCAAGAGGCTATAATAACAGCTTTTATTCTCTCCATTAGGCGTTTTGTGCAATCTGTTATTAAGAAAGGAGTAACCCCAGGATCAGGTCTGTCCCCCCTCATGGAGCACGATGAAATTGTAAATGCCATCCAGCCAGAACTGAGTCAAGTTATGGTAACCTCATCCCAGGTATGGGATCAAAATTATACGAGATGGCTTTCTGACATTGGGAAACGTGTTATAAAAAAGAATGTGTGCTATACATCTTCACTGTACATAGACTACTGTAGAGAAGATAGCTCACGTATCAGTCACACTTTTGAAAATGTGATATTCACTTGTTGTAATGTTGCCTTATGTGTCTCTTTTGGGTCATATTTCTTTTTTTTAATATTTTATTTATTCATTTTTCAAGCAGAGAGAGAGAGAGAGAGAGAGAGAGAGAGAGAGAGAGAGAGAGAGAGAGAGAGAGAGAGCACCAGGGCCACCACCTTGTGAGTCTGGCTTATGTCTGCTGAGCCATCTCTCCAGGCCCTGGGTCATATTTCTTATCAACCATTAATCAAACTACACAGCTTACTAATGTGGGCCATTAAGTATATGTTGATAATTATTCTTTTCTCTTCACAGCTTAATATTGCATCCCAACCTGCAATTATAAAAGGTAAATTAGCAATCTCCTCGGGTACTTTCTCCTCAGTGGGCATGGTGGTGCTCAGGGAACATTCCCTTCTCCCATGTCTCAGCAGCCTCTCCTCTGAGTTGTTGATACTAATATAGAGTAGATAAATGAGATTATTCAATGTATTAAATTTAAACTAAAATTGAAATAGAAGATGATTGGATAAAAGTTCTATAGTAGGTTCAGTGTGTAATATCCGCCATAACCTCAGGGGTTTGAATGTGGGTCTTTTGTTTGTTTGTTTGTTTGGTTGGTTGGTTGATGGTTTGGTTATGCATGAGACAGTGCTTTGCTAAGTTGCCCTGGCTAACCTAGAACTCATTAAGTAATCAAGGATTTACAGGCATGTTGTGATGAAAATACTGAAGCCATTGCAAATTCCTCAGTTGCTAGTCAAGGACTCAGCAAAGAAACAAACCCAAACAATGTGGTATATGCATGTATATAATAATGTTGGTTCAAGAAGCGTGTAAGAGTTTTGGACAATACTTTATAATTATAAAATAAAGCTGCAGAATCACCAAATAAGTGAGGTAATTAAAGGCAATACTGAGACACCTTTGCAACAGTAGAAGTTTTCTCGTTGAAACTTTCTCTGAAGTTTCACTTTGTTTTCTGCTGCTGGTTGTCCCTTTTTACATGAATATCTGTGGGGCATATTTTAAGTACAAAAACTAATTAATTTCAGTTATTACTTTATAATTTCAAAATGATGCATTTACTAAGTTATCAAAGTGATTTCAACATCTCTGAACACTAATGTGCATAGAAATCATGGTAAAATTCTACATGTATGAAACGTGTCCTTACATATTTGGAGCTGGCTTATGTGATTACCTCAGTGTTTTTTCTTGAGTAGAACTTCATGTTTGAACTCCCGCTGTAAGCATTATTTATATTTTAAGATGTGTTTGCCTCTTACCACATACAGAAGAACAAATAGACTCCGTTTTGGGTGATGCCCATCAGCCTGAAGGTATAGAAAAGGATCTAATGAGTCAAACAGAAATTCAAGAAAAATCACAGGAAGAATATACGACAATAAATACCAGTGTTTCTAAAGAAATGTGGCTAGACTTTGAAGACTTCTGTATTTGCTTTCAGTAAGTATTCAAATATGATTCATTTGACTATTCAAGCAGAGAAACAATGAGCTATAAATGAATAACTTTACATCAGGATTTATTTTACGTATTTAATATATTGCTCATATAGTCTAGTATTAATTGTCATTCAAGAATGTAAAGCCAAAATCATCTGAATATTGGCATAATATCCAACAAGAGTTTTTTTAATTCAATATTTTTATTGTCCAAAATTAGATACATTGTATTAGTAAATATTATGTTAGTATCCCCGATTCCCTCCTCCTTGTCCCCAAGCCACTGGGTATCCTCCTTGGTGGGCATACTGGATCATTCCATGGGGTAGGAGGTTATGGATAGCACAAGAGGCATCCAGGTTCCCCCCACACTTGTGTGTTGTTGCTGAGGGGGACATTGTCTCTGGATATTCTCCCCCACCATGACTCTTAGACTCTTTCCGCCCCCACTCTTCCAATCAGTTCCCTGAGTCATGGTGGGTGAGATTTAAGACTGCTTTATTGTCAACAAGAGTTTTTAAAAGAAAAAAACATCAATGTATCAGTTAACGATACAGCACATTAGCAGTGAAACCCACCCCAGGTCATTTGCACCTTTTCAAAGACTTGTTAACAATGCTGAAAAGATCATTTTCCACTGAAATCACTTTACGCTCTTTGTAACACCTAGGGAAGTCCAGTTGGTTTTTGAGTGTTTCTACCTGTAATCATTTGATCCTAAGAAGCTAAACATGTAGAACTTATCTTTCCTTGTATTGACAATAATCTATTATAAATCTTTTTTCCAGGAATATATGTATATTCCATAAGCCAAGTTCTTATTGCTACAATTTTCAAAAAACAGAAATTAAGGTAAATATATTATGTTCTCTTAGCTTTCCCTCTTTATAGTAGTTTTTGTAGAATCTCACTAGTGAAAGTTACCTTTAAATTTCTCAAGCATCTCTATATAATTTATATATATATATATATTTAAAACACTAATTTTCAGTTTCTTAATAATTCCTTGCCCAGATAATAATCAGTACCCTACTACTTTATGATCCCAAATTGATCCATTTGGCTGTATTGTAGTTCTTAAATGCTGAGCACATCATTATGCAAATTAACAAGAAAATTTGGATTTATGGATGAGTGAAGCAAATACATTATATTTGATTTCAATTAGTATTCACTGAAGAGTGTGGAATTCCTTAAACCAAACACATTTTTAAAATGTCTATTGAGAGCTTTAATATGTGAACATACTGAAAATTGGTCATGTTCCCATTGGGTTGTCTCCTCTTTCGTCCTCTCTCCCCTGCCCCATCCCATCAAAGGCCTTTCTAAATCACCTCAGAGTCCTGAACAAATCAGTCAATCTCTGTGGGAGGAACAATGCCTCAGAGTTCAGACTCTTACCCTGTGGCTCTTACATTCTTTCCTCTCCCTCTTCATCAGTGTTCCCTAAACCTTGGAGGGTGTGTTAAACGACTCCTTTCTTGTTCCTCTCTCTACAGCCTCTGAATTTCTGCTTTAATGAGTTTTGAGTCTCCTCAGTGTCTCCTCCCAGCTCCCTAGAGGAGGTTCTCTGGCTAGCAGGCAGAGCAGCACTCATGTTTAACACAGCTCTTCCTCTGTGATGTCTCTTGAGCCCCAGCAGATGTGACAGAGATGACTGGGCTCATGCTGGGCACTAGGCTTTCTTGTCATTCTGATGACTTTGCCGCTCCCTGGTTTTCACTACCATGTGTAAAGAGCAGGTTCTCAAGCCAGCAGTGAGACCAGCAGGGGTCAAAGGGGGTAACATAGACATTTAGCAGTCTTTTTGATGGGCACACCTCTTCTTTTAACAAAGCACATTTCTACTACTATCCTTAGGTTTTTTTTTTTTGTGTGTGTGATGTCTTCTTTGTCTGGAGTTTCTCTTCTTCCATCCTAATTGCCTTCAGCTAACCCGTCATGCCTAGGAGGCCTTCAGAACACACAGATGTCCTTCCCCTGTGATGCCTCCTTCCCTGGCCATGGGGTCTGGGATTTGCAGTTCCACCTTCTTGCTCCCTGTCTGTCTGCTCAGAGCTTACTCATGTCCTCCCTTCTCCCCTTCCCATGGGCTGGCTGCTCTGTGACATCCACGCCCCCTATTTATGTCAAGAAGGACTGTGTGTTTTGTTAGCTATTGAGAGGCCATTCATGTCACGATCAAGAAGCCCAATTAAAAATGTTAAATATTCACTATCAAATATCACATTGAGTGGAATTTGGGGGAAACATATCCTGGGAAAGTTGCGTGTTTTCCTGTCTTATAACAAGAATATGCATTCTCCCTCCAATGAGAGTCCCACCCCTTCAGGAGCACTCTGCTAAGGAGAGGTAAGTAAAGGATCTAAGACCTGGCTGTTCCCCTTGCTTGTGACCAATGACAAGGCAGGCAGAGAAAGCCCCCTTAGCATCCTCACAGGGGATCTGTAGCTCTGCCATAGTGAGGTGGAGATAAAGTCTCATAGCTATTCTGTCAATGGTCAGTGTGACGATCAGCTAGGGAGGAACCTTAGCGAGTGCCTCTTAGAAGACCCCCTCCCACCCCACTTCCCAATTGCCAGACTTTAAAAAGTAATTTCAAATGAGCTCAGTGTATAAACTCCTCATGTGAACACACTGGACTGACAAAACCAAGGTCCTTCACATTTTCAATTTGTGAATATTTTGAAACAACTGCCAATAATATTAGTACAGTATACTTGAAAGGACATGTGAACTAAAGTATAACTAATGGAAAACATTGGAGAG
Organism: Zapus hudsonius; assembly: GCA_004024765.1. NCBI lineage: Eukaryota > Metazoa > Chordata > Mammalia > Rodentia > Dipodidae > Zapus > Zapus hudsonius. The sequence continues at coordinate 1,781 of PVHP010013221.1, read as the reverse complement.
GAAATGATTTAAAACATGCCATGTTACATCGAGTCAAACATTTCTAGTAATCTTTTTTTATATTTGATTAGATAACAGGGCTTCCTTCTAAACAGCATTACTAGGGATGCATTATTCCTATATCAACTGGTTAATTACATATTGTGGTAAAGCAGTACTTCTATGAAATGTTTTTGGATCATCGTGACAGATTTGTTGAAAATATTTTCCATATGTCACCATTAGAATTATGTTGAAGCATTACAAACTTGAAAGCATATAACAAAGCAATCGTCAAGAGTATATAAAGCCTCAGAGCCAGGCTATCTAGTTACACCTACTTTTGAATCTCAGCTTTCCTGAATCCAAACTTTGTGCCTATGGAGAACTACTCACTTTGTCTGTTTAGCATTTTGTTCACCCTTAACTAGGAATCCTAGTAATATCCTATAGAATGCATTGTATTTTTCATCATGTGTCTGCTTACGAAGAGGTTTATTCTTACCTACCTTACGTGTCTGGTTTCCGAAGAGGTCTTACCTAACACTTTGTTGCATCTCCAAAACAAAAATCCAATCCAGGGAATCAGGAAGCAATGGCTGTATTCCTGAAGGTCTTGAGAAAAGAAGGAAGACACGTGTTTCCTTTAAAGATGCATAACTGTATCCCCCTAGATATTTTCATTCTCTGCCGTCTCCACTCTGTGGTCTCCTTGACCATCCACAGCCCATTCTCTGAGAAGGGCTCAACCCCACACCACTTCTTTTCTGGAACAAGCGGATCCCCTTTCCTTATTCATAAAGGAGAGCCTTGCATCTCGTTGGCAGCCCATCTCACACTCACAGAGGCCCTGGGCCCAGCTGACATAGACAATTGTCAGTGTTCACCAAGTATTCATGTTATTAAATGCATCATATAGTTGCTGTGATGGCTAAGATTTGGGAAACATCATACAGTGTTAGGTATTGAACTACACTATAATAAAAGTAGGAGAAGAATAGCATGAATTTGGGCTGGTATGTGTGATGATAGATCTCAATTTTTTTGCAGTTCTCAGAAGAACGTGTAAGCTATCATCTTTTCGTGGACAGTTTGAAACCTATTGAACTCCTGGTGAGCTTTTCTGCACTGGTGCGCTGGGGAGAATCTGGAGGTAAGAGGTTCTGAGAGAGCGAAAGGCCTAACACCCAGATCATAGCAGGCTACAAAACCTGCAGTGACAAAACCTGTAGGCCATGGATGATGGCATTTTTCTCTTTGTAAAGTTTGTCAAGAATCACACAGGCGGCAGGGGGGATGCTCAATGGGTAAAGTACTTAAAGTGAAAGTATGAAGACCTATATTCAGATCCTCAGAAGCCCTGTATCTATAATACCTACAAGATGGAAGAGAGAAGTGATGGCACACACCTTTAATCCCAGCACTCAGAAGGCAGAGGTAGGAGGATTGCCATGAGTTCAAGGCCACCCTGAGACACCCTACATAGTGAATTCCAGGTCATCCTGGGCTAGAGTGAGACCCTACCTTGAAAAACAAAAAAAAAAAAAAAGGTGGAAGATACAGACAGGGGTACACCAAGAATCTAGCAGGCTCACTAGCTTGGTGAATGGAACAGTGAACAAGAGACCCCCTCCACACACACACACACACACACATCCTGTCACACAGAGAGAGACATCTCCATTCAATAAGGAAGTATGAACCACGCTTAAGCTTGTTCTCAGACCTGCACACACACACATTCTATGGCATGCATGTAGCCGCATCAGCTCTCTCTCTCTCTCTCTCTCTCTCTCTCTCTC